>JBAMBO010003177.1:0-131156 GCA_037044535.1 Lordiphosa magnipectinata | reverse complement strand
TTATAGGCATATTTGGAATGGTACAGCCACTATCAGTTGCTTTAAGTTCCAATTTTTGAAAAAATTCAGCTTTTAGAAGTATAATACAGGGTTTAAGGAATACGCAAAGTACAGTTTTAATAACCTAGGTCAAAATTTGACGAAGTTATAGGCAAATTCAGCTCAAATGTAGGTATATTGGTCTTTAGATAGTCCTATTGAACCAGATAAGATAGTTTTCGTTCCGATTTTGTAAAAAGTCGGTTTGTAGACGTATAATACTGGTTAAAAGCAATCCATTAGTCCCATTTTCCTTAACCTAGTTCGATATTTGTAGCAGTCATAGGCGAATTCAGGTCATAAACTCGTATATTGGTCTTCAGATTTAGCTTAAGACCCGAAAAGGGTCCTTTACGTTCTGATTTTAAAAAGAGTCAGTGTAGTATATTACTGGTTAACCGCACCAGGTTCAAAATTTACCGTAGTTTTCGGCACATTAACGTCATATACTGAAACATTGATCTTATGTTTGATGCTTAAGACCCGAATAAGGTACTTAACGTTACGATTTTACAAAAAGTTGGTATAAAGACATTCATAACTCCCATTTTCTTGAACATAAATCAAAATTTGTCGGCGTAAAAGGCGGATTTGTCATCATATACTCGTATATTGGTCTCTTAACTTGTTTTTGAGATAATTCACCCTCTTTAGACTCGGGAAAAGTATTCTCTGCAAGCTCTTGAGACATATTTTATGCTTCTTCTTCTTTTCGTCTTCTTTTCCTGTTAAAAGTTACAAATATTCTAAATAACTTAAGCTTAGGAAAAGCGCTTTATGTCAATGATGTGACTCGAATTAGTATTCGAAAGAACAAAAGTTTGACAGTCCCGAATTCACTTCTTAATTAATTAAATTTTAAACTCTATCTCTTGGGTTTCGCGGAACTTCCAAGGGGGTTACACCTTTGATCGATTCTAAAGTGAAAACTGCTATAAAAAGTTCCAAATCAAACGGGAGTAACCCAACAATTCATTACCCCTCGATTAAAAGCTCTAGAAAGCACGTTGCCAGTTTAGTCGTTAAAAAGCAATTGGAAACCCCAGATATTGCTCCTTCAAATTATCATCTATGTCGATCGATCACTTATGGCTTGGCTGTGTAGCACTTGTCTTTATACCAAGATAACGTCGACTTTTTAATTGCGTCAAATGGCAAAGTCATTTATTTTTTCTTCGAGTAATTCGTGAATAGAAGTGACTAATTGTGGTCAATCATTTGAATAAACTATAACTATCTTAAAGATTACTTCCCATGGGAAAATACATTGCCATGATTTTCACAATACAGAACCGCAATAAATAGAGATCAAACCACTTTCCGTGACTGACAAATCATTAAATCGTGGAAAAATACCCAAGAGGATCAAAAAATGTAATAATGCCAAACAAACTTTACCTCCAATCAAGTGAAAAATCATGCCAGGATCAATGTAGAAGTTCAATTCGCAGCTAAGGTATCTCCATGATAATAAACCGCTAAATGCTTAAGAAACTGCTTTTCAAGACCGCAAACGATCAAACTTAACTACATTGCCCTGTTTATGACAATTCTGGATGACCTTTGATTGCGTCTTGAAAGCAATAACGGGCGTCGGGGGCTCAACGGGCCATTGGAAGCCCATCGCTGTTATTTTGAACTATTAATGTAAGGTGCACTTGCTTCTGGCTAAAAAGTCTTCAGTAATACACGTTAAGTCTGGTAAATACTTACTTTTCCACATATATTTATTTCCTAAGAACACTTCTTATACCCTTGTAGAGGTATACCCTCTTAAAGTTGTCCAAAAGTTTGCAACGCATAGCAGGAAGCATTTCCGACCACAAAGTATATATATTCTTGATCAGCATATGGAGCTGAGTTGATATAGTCATGTCCATCTGTCAGTCCGTCTGTTTCTATGCTAACTCCTCCCTCAGTTTTAAAGCTATCTTAACCAAACTTTACACGAAGTCTTTTGCTACGGATCGGATGACTATAGCATATAGCTGCCATAGGTACGATCGGTCGAAAAACTAGTTTTAGTGAAAAAAACTTTTTTGATTTTTAAATCAAATGCCCCCAAACCTCGTATTTCTAAGTTTTCTATGTTTTTACATATTTCCACAAAGTTTGATGAAAATCAAACAACTATATAGTATAGCTGCCATACAAAATATAGTTCTGACAAAAAGTCTTAGTAGGAAAAACTTTTTTGTTTTCAATGCTATCGCTCCCAAACTTGTGTCTGTTCAGTAGTATATGCTACCACACAATTCTGCTAAGTTTGATCCAAATCGGATGACTATAGCATACAGCTGCCATAGGAACGATCGGTCGAAAAAGTAGTTTAAGTAAGAAAAACTTTTTTGTTTTCGACGCAAACGTTCCCAATCTTCGTATTTATAAGTTCTATATGCTTTTACATATTTCCACCTAGTTTGATGAAAATCAAACAACCATATAGTATATCTGCCATACAAAATATAGTTCTGACAAAAAGTCTTAGTAGGAAAAACTTTTTTGTTTTCAATGCTATTGCTCCCGAACTTGTTACTGATCAGTATTATATGCTACCACACAATTCTGTCAAGTTTGATCCAAATCGTATGACTATAGCATATAGCTGCCATAGGAACTATCGGTCGAAAAACTAGTTTTAGTGAGAAAAACTTTTTTGTCTTCAACGCAAACGTGACCAATCCTGGTATTTCTAAGTTTTCTATGCTTTTACATAATTCCACCAAGTTTTATGAAAATCGGACAACTATATAGTATAGCTGCCATACAAAAGATATGCTTGAAAAAAAGTCTTAGTAGGAAAAACTTTTTTGTCTTCAATGCTATCGCTCCCAAACTTGCTTACTGATCTGTATTATATGCTACCACACAATTCTGTCAAGTTTGATCCAAATCGTATGACTATAGCATATAGCTGCCATAGGAACTATCGGTCGAAAAACTAGTTTTAGTGAGGAAAACTTTTTTGTCTTCAACGCAAACGTGCCCAATCCTAGTATTTCTAAATTTTCTATGCTTTTACATAATTCCACCAAGTTTTATGAAAATCGGACAACTATATAGTATAGCTGCCATACAAAAGATATGCTTGAAAAAAAGTCTTAGTAGGAAAAACTTTTTTGTCTTCAATGCTATCGCTCCCAAACTTGCTTACTGATCTGTATTATATGCTACCACACAATTCCTGTCAAGTTTGATCCAAATCGTATGACTATAGCATATAGCTGCCATAGGAACTATCGGTCGAAAAACTAGTTTTAGTGAGGAAAACTTTTTTGTCTTCAACGCAAACGTGCCCAATCCTAGTATTTCTAAATTTTCTATGCTTTTACATAATTCCACCAAGTTTTATGAAAATCGGACAACTATATAGTATAGCTGCCATACAAAAGATATGCTTGAAAAAAAGTCGTAGTAGGAAAAACTTTTTTGTCTTCAATGCTATCGCTCCCAAACTTGCTTACTGATCAGTATTATATGCTACCACAGAATTCTGTCAAGTTTGATCCAAATCGGATGACTATGTCATATAGCTGCCATAGGAACGATCGGTCGAAAAAGTAGTTTTAGTGAGAAAAACTTTTTTGTTTTCAATGATAGCGTCTTTAAGCAAATTTCACACAATTTTGGAAAGTTGGGTCAAAATCTGATGAATATATAGTATACCTGCCCTCTAACAAACATCTATTGCTGAGCTTTGGGAAATAACTCAGCTAAGAATGTTTGCCGAAAATCATTTAAAACCTTAATTAATATAAATTATACAAGCAACAAGGCTATATAAAGTTAGCTTTCCTCAATTGTTATAACCTTGCAAAGGGTATTATAATTTTGCTCAGAAGTTTGCAACGCATAGAAATATACATTTCCGACCCCATAAACTATATATATTCTTGATCAGGGCGACGAGCTGAGTCGATTGAGCTTTCTCCGTCCGTCCGTCTGTCTGTCTGTTTCTACGCAAACTATTCTCTCAGTTTTAAGGCTATTGAGCTGACAATTTTGCACAGAGTCTTCGTTTTACTGCACGCTGCTTAAATATTGGAACCGACCGGAGCGGAGTACTATATTTTATAGCTGCACAGTGGTCGGTCTTGTATGGAGTCGGCGGACAAAAATACTTTCAGAAGAGATATAAGAGTGAAACTTTGGTCGCAGCTTTTGAAAATTCTTATAAGTGAGAAATCATGGAATTGTCATGCTTACACAGCTCCGAACCCATCTCCCACCCACCCACATCAGCCCAAACAAAATAGAAAAATAGAAAAAGTGAAAAAAACTAATTTTTCAGAATTTATTACAAGTTTATCATAAGATACCAAATTAGAGATATAAAAAATGAATTTAAGAAATTAACAGATACAAAATGATGTAAATGAACAAGCTAAGATTGATTCATAATACATTTTTTCTGGCTTGGTAAGTTTCTCTGCCCAGTTAGAAAACGATCGAACGAATATCAGGAGTGAACGATTAAGTAAATTTGTTGCAACACTTGAAATCTTACGCCTGTGATGGAGTCGATACATTTTAACATCTTTCTTTCTAGACTTGGCAGCTTTTTCAGAGTTCTCTACAATCAATACTACTTTGTGCATGTTCAATACGCATGTTGTACGTTTGCAGTTTGCTTACATTTTGCTTATTTTTTGTGAAATCGTCAAATCATTTCTAGTCACTCTTTGTTTTAAACGCGTAACCTTCAATTTCTAATCTCTGTTTTAGGTCTTCGTGTGCTTTTTTAGCCTTTTCAGCCACCGAACCATTTTCCAAACACCACATATCAAAAATATTTCAGCGAGAAAGTTCGTTTTGATAAGATGTGCCTATCATAATATAGGCCCTATATATGAAAAAATCGTTAAATGATATTAAGAAATAATAAAAAAATAATCTTAAAAACAATGCAGAAACACATATAGAACCCTAAACACAAAGAAATCCAATACATATCAGCAACACAACGCACAACTTAAGAAACCAAAAAAAAGGCACAAAAATTCACATGAAAAATCACCTTTTTATATCGTTTGTTAAACAAAGAGCGACAAAAAGCGGCAGCTGAAATTCACAGTATAAATTCTAACGAGAGCGTAAGTTAAAGTCGGCTCTAACCTACTTCGATATACCCGTTACTCATGGAAACAAATGTTTAATAGCCTTCCTGTATGCCTGAGGTGGGTCAGCCGAAAAGGATGCAACATTTTTTAAACTCGGCTATTTATTATCCGCCAGATATTAATAGACATTTGTCAATTACTAAATCCAACATAAATGACTCCAAATTCATCACGATAAACAGATCAGACAACAAAACTTTTGAAAACGTATCACCTTTCCTAATAAAAACAAGAAAGAAAGTCGGTCAAGCCCGACTATTACATACTCTGCACCCTTAATGTCGCAGCTCGAATTTGGTTACGAGTCAAACGGCCAGTTAACACACAACGCACAACGCAGTGCGCTCTCTAAGTCTCTCTCTCTCTCTCTCTCTCTCTCTCTCTCTCTCACTAAGATTGCTGCTGAACGCAATGCTTAGGTTATGGGTGGGGTGGGTGTTAACTGACCGTTTTTTGCTCATAACTTGAGTATCGTTCATCCGATCTTTATCATTCCTTCAGCAAATCGATAAATAATTTTGAGTACTAGATATCTCTAGAAAGTACGAACCATCTATCATCAAAACTGTAGGAGATATGACGTTTCTTCCAAATTGCGGGGGCGTGAGGGGGCGTGGCAAAAATTGAAAATAAACTTGATCTGCGTGCAGACAATAGGAGTCTACATTTCAAATTTGGTTGCTCTAGCTCTTCTAGTCTCTGAGATCTAGGTGTTCATACAGACAGACGGACGGACGGACAGACGGACATGGCTATATCGAATCGGCTGTTGATGCTGATCAAGAATATATATACTTTATATGGTCGGAAATGATTCCTTCTACCTGTTACATACATTTGCACGACTTTAGTATACCCTTTTACTCTACGAGTAACGGGTATAAAAACATTAACTAATATTAATAAAAAAAAGTCCCATTCGGGGTATCGGGGGGGAACACCACTTTAACTTTAGCTGAAATGTAACTATTTGACTGAACATTAATTTTTTAACAAAAACACAACGTCTTACAGCATGAAAACGCCTTAAACATATATTTTATACCTGTATTTTTAATATTCAATTTAAATCGCGGCGATTCGAAGTGATTTAATATCTTAATAAAGTTGTTGAAGAACGAGTTAAAATTCATGCGTCTCATAGAGCAAAATCCACGTCTTAATATTCTCTCTCTTTTGAAGCTATTTGTAACGGGACCTGTTACAATAGAGCAAAAGCCACTTTACCGTTTAATTGCTTGTTCTATAAAGAAATAGTAATGACCTTTTGGAGGCAAACTTTTGACTTCGATTTTTTTATTTTTGGCCTATGAAATCGACCACTGTGCATGGGTCAAAAAATGGGTCTTACTGAGAAAAACTTTTTTGTTTTCAATGTTAGCGTCCTAAAACTCGTCCATTATTAATATTATATGCTTTTAAACAGATTTGCAAATTTTGGTCAAGATCGGATGACTATATCTTATAGCTGTCATAGGAACCATCGGTCGGAAAATGGGTCTTAGTGAAAAAAACTTTTTTGTTTTCAAGTAAATCGTTCTTAAGGTCTGTGATTCTTAATATTAAGCGCTTTCAAACTAATTTGGACAAGTTGATCGACATCGGGTGACTATATCTTATGGTTGCCATAGGACTGATCGGTCGAAAATGGTTCTTAGTAAGAAATTTTTTGTTTGTTTTTAATGTAAGCGTCCTTAAACTCACTAATTACAAATTCTAAATGCTTTCAAATACATTCGCTAAATTTGGTCGAAATCGGATGACTATATCTTAAGGCTGCCATAGGACCGATCGGTCGGAAAATGAGTCTTAGTGAAAAAAACCTTTTTTTTTTCAATGTTAACGTCCTCAAACTCGTCCATTATTAATATTATATGCTTTTAAACAGATTTGTAAACTTTGGTTAAAATCGGATGACTATATCTTATAGCTGTCATAGGACCGATCGTTCGGAAAATGGGTCTTAGTGAGAAAAACTTTTTATTTTTCAAGTAAATCGTTCTTAAGGTCGCTGATTCTTAATCTTAAGCGCTTTCAAACTAATTTGGAATAGTTGAACGACATCGGGTGACTATATCTTATGGTTGCCATAGGACCGATCGGTCGAAAATGGTTCTTAGTAAGAAATTTTGTTTTGTTTTCTATCTAAGCGTTTTTAAACTCACTGATTACTAATTCTATATGCTTTCAAATATATTCGTAGTGATGGGTCGGTACGACGCTGCATTACCAGTCGTCAGTGTAGTGATGGGAGCACACTACCCTGAATAACGACCTGATGCATCAATGAGCGTACGTCGCTCCGCCAACGACAGGTGATGCATCACCACATTAACGACTGGTGATGCATCGTCGGACCGACCATCACCACACTGACGACTGGTAATGCAGCGTTGTACCGACCTATCACTAAACTAACGACTGGTAATGCAGCGTCGTACCGACCGGTACGTTTTGCGGACATTCCCATACAAAATGCGTTAGGCAAATAACATGGCTGGTGGTTAGGCTGGTGGCTACGAGTGTTAGCGGATTCGTTAGAACCAGCACCAATGCAGCGGTACTACACTAAGAAAAAACTAGAACGAATAATTTGAGATACGAACGCTCTTGAAAAAAAAATTAGTCGCTCTTGAATTTTCAAGAATTTCGCTCTTGGAATCGAGATAAACTCGTTCTAAACGTTCTCAATTTGGTTTTTTATAGGCAAGGGGGGTGAGGGCAACTTAACTTTGAGAGAGTAACGTTGGAGTCGCTCTCGCAGAGAGTGAGGGCGCATGCGCAGTTGGTCGTTGAGAGAATGAGAGCGCAGAGACTGAGAGCGCATGCGCAGTTTGTTGTTGTGCGATACGTACGAAAGCGTTTATTTATAAGTGTGATTTCGTCGCGTCTTCTAGCTTAAGGAAGTTAGCTGAGCTCGTTAAGCTGCCCGTCGCCTGTGTGTGTTTCAGTCTTTCAAGGTACCGTGTTCAAGTCCCAGAAGAGTAAAAAAAAAAAAAAAATCTATGTGGTTATTTCAAAATCAATCACAGTTTGAAACAAAGTTTGGTGGGTGGTGGTGGTTGGGGTTGGTGTGGAGCTGAAACTCTTGAATCAGGAATGTCGGGATAAAAAATTCACTCTTGAATCAAGAATTTCGCTCTTGGATCAAGAATTTTCACTCTCACCGTACTTTTGAGAACGAATGCTCTTGATTCAAGAGCGAAATTCTCTATTTTTTCTCTAAGTGTATACGGTTAGCTTGGTCTTCTCGTTTTTACATATTTTCTGTTTTGTATGAATTAAAATTAAACTTGATCTAATTTTTTTTTTTAAAACTACATTGCACATATACTTATTTCCCTGAGGCATAATACAGGTTATATTTTATTAACTTAGGTCAAAATTTATTGAAGTTATAGATTTGTAATGGTTTTAAGGATGTTTTTCATCCTTTTACTTTCTACCTGCTGTATCGATAACTCTTGACTGTTTTAATGACCTTTAGATGATCAATCCTTGAACTTTTTAGCAGGCTCTAGGTCCAAAAGTTATGATTTTGTTCATAACATTTCTAAAACAAGACATGCACAACATCACAAAGAAGGCTGATTGATTGTATAGCTATTTCATGAATTTCCTCATATTATCTGTTATTACATTTCACTATCAAAAGTAAGCCCAATCCCAACCCTGTCTTAAAATCATTCTCTAGGTAATATTTTGATTTCAATTTTGTCATTGAATTACCCTTTTGGACTTTTGAACACCTCATTCGGGTCTGTTCTCGTAAGATTTATGATTTCTTAGAATCGATTAAAGAATTCGTCAAAAAGTGTTTGCCATCAAGATGCGGTTTCGAAGCTAAAAGCTGAATAAAACATTCGGTTTTTGGAAGCGGAAACATTAAACAATTGAAATTGAAAACAGGAACCACCGGAGGCCTGACTGTAATTGACTCTCTGCTATAACTTTGTTTTCTATAAGCAATTATTGATCCATAGAAACTCGATTAGGAACCGTATGCCGCAATAATGTTTATTGTTTGTGTACGTACCCTTCTCCCTGATACATAAACAAACAATTAACCAACCAGAGTTGGTTCATGCGTAAATATTTATTTTCAATGAAAGCGGGTGTAGGGATTTCTCCTTCCTGAGAAGGCATTGCCCCAAATGATAACAAATTTTGGCTGGCCCCTTCACTTTCATTCTCTGTGCCTTTCGAGAAAGGAATAATTAGAATCTGGCATTTGAATGGAATGTTCCGTCCGCTGTTGCTTTATGAATTCTGGGAAAAAAACAACACAACACAAAAACTTGTGTGTGTTTCTGATTAGCCAGTCTCAAGAGTGAAATTTCCAAGGCAACTGAAAAGTACTCGCAATCATTGAAGTCGAGTGCTACCCGTTTGATATATCTATATATATATATATATATACAAATATTTTTGTACGATTCACGATTAATTCGCAAAAGTCAACGAAAGACTATTGCATCACGACCTCCAGGTTATCAGTTTTGATATGATTTTTGATTACCAACCAGCATGAATCATCAATTGAACTCAAATATGTTTGTGGGTTCAACGACAGCTCTCTGGCCACTCCGTCTGTCAGTCAGTCGTTGCCAGTGGAATGATAACTCTAATCTACACACTCGGGCGTCGCTTCGTCGTCGTCGTCGTCGTCGTCGTCGTCGTCGTTGTTACAGTTGTTGTTGCTGCTTTTATAGGGGGCGTAATGAACTTGGATTGCTAACGATAACCGGTCCTCGATCGCTGGCGATGACGACGAGCCAGCGCTCTTATATAAACAAAAATCTGAGCTGCATTGGAATAATTTAAACAATAGACTTTTTTTTTGCAATAACAAAAAAACACGCTTGAACGATTAACAGGGCGCAATGATGCACATTTTTTTATTTGTTTTTACAAAAAAATTGTATTGACAGAAATAAAAAAAAAAAATTCGCACATTACATATGTACAAGTATAATTAATGATAGGACCGGATATGAGTTAGAAATCGCTAGAATTGTATAAAAACTCCGCCACACACAGAGAAACTGTCTCTCTCTCTCTTTCATTTGGTTTATAATCAACTTAATTATAGGGTTTGACCTTGCGACCATCAATTTGGCTGTATTTTTTTGACCTTGTGGTCCACAACACTTGTCTAAATTATCTCACCCATCTCATTGGGTAAAACCAAGCAAATGTTCTTTACAATATTTTAAGCAGGGTTGCAAACTGGTCTTACTTTTGTACTAAAACTGAAACGAAATCCCTTATATATACCATAAAGAAAGATCTTTCAACATATCTCCTTGATCGAAACCTCACTTTTTGAATTTAGAATACCCAAAAATGTGTAGCATCTAAGTCCGGATTTACACGTTGATGATGGAAAAAGGTGTAGTGGTATCGCTTGCTCCTCTACACTTCTTTCCCACAAGCGAAAGCTTTTTCAAAAACTTCATGAAGTTGGCTCCACCGTGTAAATTCCGACTAACACATCCGGCTTAAAGGACCAATAAAATGTATAGAATATTGAAGTAAGCACGGTTGTATTATAATATGTTAATATGTCATAAAAAGAAGCTTTTGCAATCCCATAAAGTATGTAAATTCTTGTCTGTTTCTTTTTCTTCTTTTGTTATCTTCTTTGTTAGTATTAGAGACAATATTGACCAAACTTTGCACGAAGTCTTGATCACATTTGTCTAAGCCGACCAGATTGAAGGCATATTACTATAGCGTATAACTGCCATAGGAACGCCATCTGCGTCAGCACCGCAGTATAGCTTCTTTAGCAAGATTTAGTTCTCTACGAGGCACCTCAAAGTCCTCAACGCAAGCCCTCAACCGATGCACACAAAGACCTCAACTGAGTCACCATAAAGTCCTCAACCGAAGCATACAAAGCTCTAAGCCGAGGCACCACAAAGTCCTTAACCGAGGCTCCATAAAGTCCTCAACCGAGTCACCATAAAGCCCTCAACCGAGGCACACAAAACCCTCAACCGAGGCACGAACAGCCCTCAACTGAAATACCACAAATTCTTCAACCGATGTACACAAAGCCCTCATCCGAGGCACCACAAAGTCCTCAACCGAGTCACCCAAAAGCCCTCAACCGAAGCATGCAATGTTCTAAACCGGGGCACCACAAAGCCCTTTAACCGAAGCACCACAAAGTCTTCAACGGAGGCGCGCAAAGCCCTCAACAGAGGCACGCAAAGTCCTCAATCGATGCACACAAAAGTCCTCAACCGAGTCACCATGAAGCTCTAAAGCAAAGCATGCAAATTTCTAAGGCGAGGCACCACAAAGTCCTAAACCGAGTCACCAAAAAGCACTCAACCGAGGCATGCAAAGCCCTCAACCCAGGCACCACAAAGTTCTCAACCGAGTCACCATAAAGCCCTCAACCGAATCAGGCAAAGCTGTAAACCGAGGCACCACAAAATCCTCAACCGAGTCACCGAAAAGCCCTCAACCGAAGCAAGCAAAGCCCTCGACCGAGGCTCCACAAAGTTCTCAACCGAAGCATGCAAAGCTCTAAGGCGAGGCACCACAAAGTCCTGAACCGAGTCACCAAAAAGCACTCAACCGAGGCATGCAAAGCCCTCAACCCAGGCACCACAAAGTTCTCAACCGAGTCACCATAAAGCCCTCAACCGAATCAGGCAAAGCTGTAAACCGAGGCACCACAAAGTCCTCAACCGTTTCACCATAAAGCCCTCAACCGAAGCATGCAATGTTCTAAACCGGGGCACCACAAAGCCCTTTAACCGAAGCACCACAAAGTCTTCAACGGAGGCGCGCAAAGCCCTTAACGGAGTCACTCAAAGTCCTCAACCGATTCACACAAAAGTCCTCAACCGAGTCACCATTAAGCTCTAAAGCAAAGCATGTAAAGCTCTAAACCGAGGCACCACAAAGCCCTTAACCGAGGCACCACAAAGTCTTCAACAGAGTCACCATAAAACCCTCCACCTAGGCACACAAAGCCCTCAACGGAGGCACTCAAAGTCCTCAACCGAGTCCCCAAAAAGCCCTTAACCGAAGCATGCAAAGCTCTAAACCGAAGCATGGAAATCTCTAAACCGAGGCACCACAAAGTCCTCAACAGAGTCACAATAAAGTCCTCAACCGAGGTGCGCAAAGCCCTCAACCAAAGCATGCAAAGCTCTAAACCAGCGTTGGTCAACGAGAGCGAGGCCAAAAAGTGGGAGTATGCATTATCTTCGACCTGACCGCTTTGAACTCTGGCCAGCGACTGAATGCTATTTGCTCTCTTCTTCCTCAGCTTCGGCATGCGTTCGGCTTGTGTATGTGTAAATAGCAAAGGTGACCATCGCAGGCACCAAAAACCCCCCCCCCCCCCTCAACCGTATACAAAATTGTATACGAGATTACGAGCTTTAAGACTAATTGAGGTCCGTGATCTCAGAGTCTTATGTTCAAGTTTTACGCCCCACATCTAATCTAAACAAATTTTACAAATTGATTCTAACACCCTAGTAAAATAATTAGTAAAAGTGTACTAATTTGTCTACACTATTTTTAGTTCAATGTTTGCTTGAAATATATTTATTTAACTCTGCCAAAAAAAAACCCAGAACCTGCTGAAACACTTTTCAACCGGCTCAACCCGGCGGCTACGTGAATGCGAATATTTCGTAATTGTCAAAGTCTTCGATAACGCTTTTTGTTTGTAATCTCGCCCAACTTCCAGCTGCATATGGATTTTGCTCTTTTTACACACAGCAATACACGACTCATATAACTGAAACTTGGCTTCGCTTATCACAATTATGAATGACTTTTGCCTGAATCACTTCTTAAAAGGGACAAAGCAAATTGATTAACTTGGACTCCCCGCACGTTAACTGCATTAAAATATAATTTCTTTTTATATATTTCTAATCAGCTTATTTATAATAATTCTCCTGAAATGTGACTCAGACATTAATATCAATGCATGGGATTTCCTCTACTACAGCAGCGCGTTTACCTCTCGGTCTCTGTCGTCTCATTAGTCATGTGGGTGTGTGTGTGTGTTGACGATAGTCGCTTATGAATTGAGTAATGTTTTAAATCGGTATACAACACACATGTGCTTAGTTATCAATAGAATGCTCTAGACATGCCAGCGTCATCAATGTTTTTGGAGGACACGCAGCAAATTAACTGAAAATTGAAACAATTATAATCAAATCGATGGCATTTTGAACTTTCATAATTATTCTACCGATGAAATGCGGGCAAAATTTAATGGGTTAAATTGTTTGTAGTTATGGGTCGCTTGGCAAGTGAAAATTGTGCGGATGGGTTTCAGTGTGTGGCGAGGGTTGTTTTACCAAATGTAAAAAGCAATGAGAGTTTTTCTCCTGACGTTGGAATTTGTGTTGAGTAGAGTAGATCGAGGCATAGCGCACTTAAAAAACTGTCAAGAATCGAAGCGCGAATAAAAATTGTTCATTCCTGTCTTCCATCCACTATCAAGACCACAGCGCATCTTGTCAAGTTACCGGAGCCAAGTTCTCATAAATTTTGTTCTCTAACACATGCATACACATAGGCATGTTTAAGGTTTAATTCATTCATATTCGGAGGAAGAGATTAACTTGAAAAAATGTGATCGCGTAAACTAAAACAATATGTGCGCATACTTACGTTTTCATGAAGTTCCTTCATAGCAAAAAAAAAGATGTCAAAAAGCAGCGCAAAGTTCAAAGTCTTTGAAGCAACATCGCGATCTATAATATGCTACGCCGCCCAAGCAGTTTCGACTCATTTTCGAGTCATATTTCCAATCATTTGCGAGTCTTTTTCGTCATTTCTTTAACAAATCACATTTTGAGCATTTGCATGACTCATTTTCGACTCTTCCTTAGATCGCACATGAAATAAATCTCTTTTTTAACAACAAAAGTGCTCGAAAAAGACTCAACAAGGTTGATTCTTCCTAAAATGATCTTCCAAATGCTAGGTGGGTTGAAGCTTCTTTGACGAACGATCTGGTATCTGGGGAAGACCCGGGAAGCCAAGTGTAGTAGTCGGGTGCATGTAATAACGCCCGCGGACATAACGCCCGCGAGCGTTTTGTCACTTTTGAAACTGTCACAACACCCGCGGGCACTATGTCACTTTTTTCGGGCGCTATAACACTTTAAGCCTAGTACTGAGGGCGTTCGAATTTTCCTTTCGTCACAGTATTTCACATAAATAGAGACACTTTCTAAAATCACATCAGCATCAAAGCAAAGCCAAGGTGTTTGGGTCGAATCCTTAATTTTAAACAATTGTTGCTGTGTTGGAAGTAACAACAGTTTTGAATTTTTTCAAAATCCAGCAACAAATCTATTCTCGTAAACTAAATCCATTTCGCGGCCACGCTGCCCAAACATCAATGATACACTAATAAGAATATCATTATGCGTAAGATGCAGAAAAGATAAGACATAATGAACGGAACTTTCATTCAAGAGATAACATAATGAACGGTACTTTAAGTAATATTTCTACCTGTAGTTTCTCGCTGTCTAAGCAAAATGCATGTTTTTGAAAATGTTTGCGTTATGTCACTGTTGAAAGTGACATAACGCCCGCGGCTGTTATGTCGCACTGAAAGCGGGCGTTATGACACTTTCAACAGTGACATAAAGCCCGCGGGCGTAATGTCACACTTAAGAGTGACACAACGCCCGAAGGCGTTATGTCCGCGGGCGTTATTACATGCACCCTAGTAGTCAGTGAAGGGTAAAAATAACGACTGTGTGGCCCTTGTCTTGGTGTGTTTTCATTCACAATAACACTGTGAAGATCGAGTCGAGACCAAAATATTCTGAAAGGGTATGATGGTAGTACAAAAACCTTCGCTGGGTTTGGTCTGGTTAGCTGCCGTTTTCTTTTTATTGCATTTTGAAGTTTTCAGCTTCTGATTGGGATTCGCAACTCTATACCTCGTAAACTATTTGGAATTTCGCTTTGAAGACTTAGAGGAAGTCGTTGCTCTTGGCTTGGCTTACAAAACATTCTTAATAAGCAAGTCAAAAAAGTCACATCTTTATACTCAAAATTACAAAAATGTCGTAAAATCATCATGTTTTCCCCTCATTTTGTACTATTTTTCAACTTTGTCTTGAAAACTGTAACGAATTTGACTAAGCAATGCAGGACAAAAACGTAGCTTGGATTTAAATAAACAAACGATTGAAACATACCAACTTCATTCGATTGGTCCTTCGTATAGTTACGGGCCCTTAAGCATGTAGAATTGGAACCAAAACTCAAAAATTGCCATTTTTTGGTACCAATTGGCAAAATTTCGATTGTTTTGTATTAAATCAAGTAAATAGTAAGAAAACATAATTTAAAAATATGGTTGTCGAATATTTCAAAAAAATCTACATCGATAATGTTAACAATATAAATATTTGTGTGTAAAAATATCGATATTTTCGATATTTTTCAATAAAAACCTGGATCTTAACAATGAACAGGTCTATTGAGGTAATTGAGACGTCATTTGACGCATAATATGAACTACATTCTGACTGCGCTTAAAAAATAAAGATTTAATGTATAAGGTTACAACTGGCTAGCTCAAGGTCTTTGGTTCAATCAACAGATATTAATTGCAATATTTTGGATTACAGCAAATTGGTAACAAACACCTTCAAACAAAAGACCATAGCCGAAATTCGGGCTGCGAATTTACAACATTAGGAATTCCTATGTCTTTATTCGCCGATTGAGTGAGGCTTATATACCAACTGGATGGTTGTTTGAAGTGTGAACAGCAAAACAAGTCCGCTGATGAGAGAATTTGGTTATTCTCGAAACAGCGATCGTTGTACGGACATACCCAATTGCTATTCCAAAATGTTGTAATTAATATCTGTTGATTTGTGTTGGCTATAAAGATTTATAATCAACCAAAGACCTTGAGCTAGCCAGTTGTAACATTGACTAAAATCAAAAACAGGTCACTAAACCCCATATAGATTTAATGTATATTTATTAAATTAACAAAAGATGTTTATTTCTTATTTCATTTATTACATAAGAAGTTCTGCAAACTTAATCATGAATTTAAATTTATGAACCGAAAGAAGTGTTTACTTTTTAAATTCAACATCTTTCAAAATAGAACATTCGAACTACAAAGCGTAAAAAAAACTTATTCAGTTAAACTTCTGATTTTACCAATAATAGTTAGACACAGATTTTGGGAAAATCCGTTTTGTTATGTGCTCATCGGTCATTCGGTTTTCTTGTGTCAGAAACCACACTTTTTATAGCCGAATCCAAGCGTTCCGATGACACGAAGCTTCCCGGTGTAATAAGATATGACAATGCCAAGTCAGAATGCACTGGCAATGCGTCTTTCTCTTCCATCCAGAACTTAATGAGGTCCCCAACCATTATATTTGCATTTACCGTTTTAAAAGATGGGCTGCATTTCAGCCAAGCATCTTTATGCTTTGCTTTTAAGTGCCAAAATCAAGCACTTTTTCATGATTTTTTTTCAAACAAGGTACAGCACGGATCGTTTTGAATTTTTAACTGTTTATTGTATATATATCTATAGGTATATATACAAATTTTTTTATTCAATTTTATTAATTCGGCGACGGATTATATCGGATTCAGCTGGAGTATCCGAAATATTTTCCTCCTCCACGGCGTACACGATACCGCCTCATAGAACCATCTGAAACAAAAATGTATAGAAATCTTTTTTGTAGTTTATGAGTATACCTTCTATGTGAACTAAGAAAAAACATTATTTTGTTGAAATTAATATAAAAAAAAGTCCCTGTTCAAACAAAAAAGTTGATTTTTTTCGGAAAATTTACACTTTATTTTGTTAATAACTATTTTTCAGCGAGAATTTAAATCGAACTCTTTAGTTCACATAGAAGACAATTTAATAAGCTTCAATTTAAAAAAAACAAGTCCGTTGAGTAGTTTTTCTTTAATCGTGTACGCCATTTTGAAAAACGTCGTTTCGAGAAAAACGCGTTCAAAGTTTTCGGACCCGAAAAATAGTTGATTAAAACTTATTATCGTTTATTTACCTGCAGTTTTCGATCAATCTGCTATCCCCGGTCCATATAGAAGTCCCTCCTCATCTTCATATAGTTCGTTTAATTCAATTTGTTGTTGTTTTTGAATCTTTGCTGTTGCGAGTCCGACCGATCTGCTTCGACGGTTTTCACTCCTCGTGCGCTCTTCGTCGACCCTGGACGCGACTTCTCGGCAAACCGGCCCAATTATAATCTGCATGCTCGCCATAATCCGTAGCACAGACATATAGCCTTCGTTGAAAATCCCCGCGGCAATCCAAGCGGGGATTTCGACAATTTTACGACCACAGTGGAGGTGTTTCGGTGCCAGTCGCCAAATCATCGCGTTGAAACTCTCGTTCGCGTTTTGGGTGTGTCCACCTACACACCTCTACAGCAAGTCTTTTCTAGAAAGATCTTCGAATATGGGGAAAATATTCTTCGCGACAGTAGCATCAAGAGGAGGTGGGTGGGTGTATGGAATTCCGCGAATTTCTGCGACACGAAACTTGCACCAGCTGTCCATAATGGAAACGAATAAGTTGAGACCTCTTAGACCGATTCCCAAAAGTCTCATGGCAAATATAACCTTGTGGTTTATTTCGTAGCCAGTGTTTCGCAATGGTCCGGAATCAATCAGTCGAGTTCCACATGCGCACTTCACAGCAATTTTGAAACCGAGACCGCGAGTTCCCGTTTCTTCAAAATTCAAGTTTTTCTTGCATATTTTGCATATAGTGGCGAGTTCGCTAATAGCACAAAAAACGGTAATGAACTCGATTATTCTTACTTTCGATTCGGCGGGAAGGACAACAAAATATATACTACGTACATCACGGTTCCTTTTGAAACACACACAATCAATACTGTATGTATTAAACTTTCACACTGACAATGCCTGTAGAAATGCCAAGTGGCTGTGTATCTGCCCTCACCGACCGTTGAAAATTCTGACCTGGCGCTCGTTTCGGAGCGCCCGGAGCACGAACAATACACAGGCTATTTGAACCTTTTCTAGTTGAGATTCAGATTTGGGACTTTAGGAGCATATTCTATACATGAAGGACTTTCGATTTAAGCAAAAAAAAAAACATCGATTTTTTTGATCCTCTAATGTAGGCGGTACCCTTAAGTACGCCCTTATATTAGTTGAGTTGCAACTGGTTTTTACAACTTTATGGCGATTTCTGTGTTCATCAAATTTAATAAAATAACTTTTGAACATTTTGCTTTACATGTCCAGAGACAAGCTTAAAAATATCACCAAAAAATATTCGATTTCCGGTATATCGCCTCGGAAAAGAATGCGGCAAAAATATCGATATTTCGATTTATCTATAACATTTTCGACAGTTATAACTTAAAAACTGTAAAGAAAAAAAATGTAATATTTTTACTTTTTTACCGAAAATGTTCGTTTTTTTGAGTTTTTAAGACAGTTGTACGTGCTTCTGGGCCTATAGCTATATGAAAGAGTATCTAAATGAAGTTGGTTCGTTCTAACGAGTTTGTTTATTTAGGTCTAAGTTACAAATTTGTATTATATTACTTGTCCAAATTTGTAACGGATTTCAAGCTGACGTTGAAAAACTGTAGAAAAGTGGTCAAAACTTGGATTTTCTAGGCAACTTTTGTAATTTTGAGTATAAAGATGTAATTTTTTTAATTTGCTACAAAGAAATGTTTTGTAGACCAAGCCAAAAGCAACAACTTTGTTGAAGATTTAAAAGCAACAATCACAATAATTTATGAGATATGGAATCGTTAGTTCTACTCTGAAGCTGAAAAGTTTAGAAGTGCAATAAAAAGAAAACGGCAGCTAATCAGACCAAACCAAGACAGGGTTTTTATACTACCATCACATACTTTCAGAATTTTTTTGGTGTGGACGTGTCACACTGTAATTCATGCGAAAGCACACTTTAGTTTGCGCTACCTTGAAGTGATTCCTACTTTTTGGCCCTATTTCAAGCTACTAACATGACTGTGCTTCTCTCTTGCTTGAACAATCCCAGTTTATAGATTCTATTACAAAGACTTTTCTGTAAGCTCCACTTTATTCCTTCCATTTTAGCTCAACAGAACTGTTTGTTTATTCTCGATTCGACTTATCTTAACTTTAAAGGAAATTGCGTTCTCTTATAAACTCTTTTATGTTTATTTAATTTACTCCAAAGTAATTGCGAAACCCCTTGAGAGATTCGTTTGTGGGCATTTCCAACTAAAGTCGTATCGAGGAATTGTGAAACCCAAAGCCATTCAATTCTTTGAGACTTTTTATTTGAAATTTTATCTAAATTGCTCATGTTCTGCGGGTATTGAATGATCAGCCCTCGTCTGTTCTCGCACCCCAGTCAGTGTGTGTGCGGGCTGTAGACTCAAGTTCAGTTTCAATTCAGTCATCGAACCAAACTATGCGGCATATTTTTAATTTAATAATAACAAAAAAATGTACGGAATGTACGGAGCATGTCTAAGGGGTGGAGGGTGGGGGGGGGGGGGGGGGGGCACTAATTCTCATTTGGCATGCCTAATTAATTTAAATTTGTTTTCATTTTCTATTTGTTTTTTTGCAGAAATGACAGCCCCATCAATGTCGATGTCATCAAGTGCCAGCAAACTATCCACCACGGGACGACGAACCAGATTCCACATCTACACGAAACTCCACAGTTGAAGCTTTCTTCTCGCGGCAGAAACCAAACAAATATAAAAAAACTTTAATTAGTTATCTATAGGAACTTCCGTTCCAAAGTGATTCATTCAAAGCGAACGAACAAACACCAACTGAGAATACGATATAAAAACGCAGCGTTTAAGCATATAATCTACACCCAAAAACCCGGAGACCTTTGCCGGGAGCAGAATGAACTCCACCACCAAGCATCTGTTGCACTGCACGCTGCTCATCACTGTGATAGTTACCTTCGAAGTATTCTCCGGCGGTATTAAGATCGATGAGAACTCGTTCACCATTGTCGATCCCTGGACTGAGTATGGCCAATTTGCCACAGTTTTGTTGTACTTACTGCGATTCCTGACGCTGCTGACGCTGCCGCAGGTCCTGTTCAATTTCTGTGGCCTTGTCTTTTACAATGCCTTCCCCGAGAAGGTCGTACTGAAGGGCAGTCCCCTGCTGGCGCCCTTCATTTGCATACGTGTGGTCACGCGGGGCGATTTCCCCGATCTAGTCAAGACGAATGTGCTGAGGAATATGAATACGTGCCTGGACACGGGACTGGAGAATTTCCTCATTGAAGTGGTCACCGATAAGGCGGTGCATTTGGCCTCGCATCGTCGTATACGTGAAATTGTGGTACCCAAGGAGTATAAAACGAGAACGGGAGCATTGTTCAAGTCACGGGCCCTGCAATATTGTCTAGAGGATAATGTGAATGTGTTGAATGATAGCGATTGGATTGTACATTTGGATGAGGAGACGCTACTGACAGAGAATTCAGTACGTGGCATCATCAATTTTGTATTGGATGGAAAGCATCCCTTTGGCCAGGGATTGATAACGTATGCGAATGAGAATGTGGTCAATTGGTTGACCACCTTGGCGGATAGTTTTCGTGTCTCGGATGATATGGGTAAATTGCGTTTGCAATTTAAACTGTTTCATAAGCCACTGTTCAGTTGGAAGGGCAGCTATGTGGTTACCCAGGTGAGCATAAAACAAAACGAGAAAGTTCAGCTAGCTCCGTCTTTGCTGAAGTTTTATACATATATATTTTAAACAGTTTTCTTACTTCGTCTTCTTTTATATCCACATCCAAATTAGACCAAATTTTGAGAATCTGTTTGAGAGCATATGCATTTGACAATCAGCGAGCTTAAGAACGAGTTTAAGTCTTAAAAAGAAGTTTTTCTCACTGAGACCTATTTTGGTACACGTTTTGAATAGGGTAGACAACGATTTGGGAGCCGCTTAAGAGCTCATTTTGCTCTTGGGGCAGATTTTCCTAAATCGGAAAATTACATTTCGCATACTTTGCTTACAAACCGCTTAACTAAAAACAAAATGGAGACCGTAAAGTGAAGTTTCATGCCTGATAAAGGACCCTAAGCCTACGCTTTAAGTGGGAAAAGCGATTTTCAACCGTCTAGAACATTATAAAGATTCAAATCTCTAAGAAAATACTTTAAAACTTAGTGTAATTGTAGAGGCAGGCTTAAAACTCTATTTTAATTGATAAATGTGACATCTAGAAATTCTAGATAGATTCTAGATATATAGCTGTGCTCCTATTTTCACTTTCGCAAAAGTTTTTGCGAATTCGAGACCAATTTATTACGAAAACCTGTTTGAAATTGCAACTTTTCAACTTTCGCAAAAGTTTTTGCAAATTCCAGACCAAATTTGATCCGAAAACCCAGTTCGAAATCGCAATATTTTCACTAGCAAAA
Source organism: Lordiphosa magnipectinata (assembly GCA_037044535.1). NCBI lineage: Eukaryota > Metazoa > Arthropoda > Insecta > Diptera > Drosophilidae > Lordiphosa > Lordiphosa magnipectinata. Next base: position 109,528 of record JBAMBO010003177.1, on the reverse strand, counting down.
ATTTTGCGAATTTAAAATCAAAAGTCTTATGATTTTGAGACCAATTTTTATCCCAAAAACCGGTTTGAAATTGCAAAATTTTCACTTTCGCAAAAGTTTTTACGAATTCGATACCAATTTTGGGCCGAAAACACAGTTAGAAATCGCAAAATTGTTACTTTCTCAAAATTTTGAGATTTTGAGACCAATTTTTGTCCCAAAAACCGGTTTGAAATTACAAAATTTTCACTTTCGCAAAAGCTTTTGCGAATTCTGTACCAATTTTGTTTCGAAAACCCAGTTCGAAATCGCAATATTTTTACTTTCGCAAAAGTTTTGAGATTTTGAGATCAATTTTTGTACCGAAAACCGGTTTGAAATCCCAAAATTTTAACTTTCGCAAAAGTTTTTGCAAATTCGAGACGAATTTTGCCCCGAAAACCGGTTTCAAATCGCAAAATTTTCACTTTCTCAAAAGTTTTGCGACTTTGAGGACAGTTTTGGACGAAACCCGGTTTGAAATTGCAAAGTTTTCACTTTCGCAAAAGTTTTTGCGAATTCGACACCAGTTTTGGTCCGAAAACACAGTTCGAAATCGCAAAATTTTCACTTTCTCAAAAGTTTTGCGATTTTGAAACCTATTTTTGTCCCGAAAACCGGTTTGAAATCCCAAAATTTTCACTTTCGCCAAAGTTTTTGCGAATTCGAGACCAATTTTAATCCCAAAATCGGTTTCAAATCGCAAAATTTTCACTTTCTTAAAAGCCTTGCGATTTTGAGACCAATTTTGCCCCGAAAACCGGTTTGAAATCGCAAAATTTGAACTTTTGCATACGATTTGCAAATTTGAGACCAATTTCGAACGAAAACCGTTTTGAAATTGCAATATTTTCACTTTCGCAAACGTTTTTTCGAATTCGACACCAGTTTTGGTCCGAAAACACAGTTCGAAATCGAAAAATTTTAATTTCTCTAAAGTTTTGCGATTTTGAGACCAATTTTTGTTCCGAAAACCGGTTGGAAATCTCAAAATTTCAACTTTCGCCAAATTTTTTGCGAATTCGAGACCAACTTTAATCCCAAAATCGGTTTCAAATCGCAAAATTTTCACTCTCTTAAAAGCTTTGCGATTTTGAGACCAATTTTTCTCCCGAAAACCGGTTTAAAATCTCAAAATTTCAACTTTCGCAAAAGTTTTTGCGAGTTCGAGACCAATTTTGCCCCGAAAACCGGTTTAAAATTGCCAAATTTTCACTTTCGCAAAAGATCTGCAAATTTGAGACCAATTTTTGACGAAAACCGGTTTAAAGTTTCAAAATTTCAACTTTCGCAAAGGTTTTTGCGAATTCGAGACCAATTTTGCACAGAAAACCTAGTTCGAAATCCCAATATTTTCACTCTCGCAAAAGTTTGGCGATTTTGAAACCAATTTTATTCTAAAAGTTGGTTTAAAATCGCAAAAGATCTGCAAATTTGAGACCAATTTGGGACGAAAATCGGTCTAAAATTTCAAATTTTTCACTTTCGCAAAAGATCTGCAAATTTGAGACCAATTTTGGACGAAAACCGGTCTAAAATTTCAAAATTTCAACTTTCGTAAAGGTTTTTGCGAATTCGAGACCAATTTTGCACAGAAAACCGGTTTAAAATTGCAAAATTTTCACTTTCGCAAAAGATCTGCAAATTTGAGACAAATTTTGGAAAAATGTTCACTTTCGCAAACGATTTTGCGAATTCGAGACCAATTTTGGTCCGAAAACCCAGTTCGAAATCGCAGTATTTTCACTTTCCCAAAAGTTTTGCGAATTTGGAAAACAATTTTGTTCCGAAAACAGGTTTAGAATCGCAAAATGTTCACTTTCGCAAAACATTTGCGGATTTTGAGATTACCGATGCAATATTTCAACTTTTGCTTAAGTTTTTGCGAATTCGAGACCAAGTTTTGTCCCGAAAACCGGTATGAAATCGCCAAATTTTTACTTAAGCAAAAGTTTTACAAATTTCAAACCAATTTCCATCTGAAAACCGGTATGAAATCGCCAAACTTTTGTGAAAGTGAAAATTTATGGTACCAAATATAAAATCAGATTAGTATTCTTCTTATTCTTCTTCTAGTTCCAATCAGTTGAGTACTTTTCTTCTTCTAGTTCCAATCCCGAGAGGAACATAGGAACATCAACCACTTCTCTCTTCTCCACTGATGATAGCCGTCGCTTTGAGTTTGCCCCGAGTACCAAAGGTTCATGTTCAGAAATTTTCACGGTTCAAGATTTTTGGGAGAAGGATTTGGAATTTGGAATTTTAATAGCAATTTCTTTACAAGTTTTAAGACCCCCATTAACTGAGACTTCAGCTTCTAGCAAAATGTTTTCCTCTATATTTTCAACAACTTTAACTAATGCCTGCTTTCTCCCATTTCAGGTGGGTGCCGAACGCTCTGTATCGTTTGACAATGGCATCGATGGCTCTGTCGCCGAGGATTGTTTCTTTGCCATGCGCGCCTTTAGTCAGGGTTACACCTTCAATTTCATCGAGGGTGAAATGTATGAAAAATCACCGTTCACTCTGTTGGATTTCCTGCAGCAACGTAAACGCTGGCTCCAAGGCATTCTACTGGTGGTGCACTCCAAGATGATACCCTTTAGGCATAAATTGCTATTGGGCATTAGTGTCTACTCTTGGGTGACCATGCCGCTATCCACATCAAATATCATCTTTGCCGGCTTGTATCCCATACCGTGTCCCAATTTGGTGGATTTCGTTTGCGCCTTTATAGCTGCCATTAATATCTATATGTATGTGTTTGGTGTGATCAAATCCTTTTCACTCTATCGCTTTGGACTGCTCAAGTTTTTGGCCTGTGTACTGGGTGCCGTTTGTACGATACCCGTGAATGTGGTCATTGAGAATGTGGCCGTCATTTGGGGACTGGTGGGCAAAAAGCATAAGTTCTATGTGGTCCAAAAGGATGTACGTGTACTGGAGACGGTATAAGGAGACAACATCATTATCATCTATAACTTAAAATTAATCAAATTATTAGAAAAGAAAAGAAAACAAACAAACCAAATGAAACAAAAGAAAATCGCACAATCTTCAAAAAGTTTAAGAAGAAAAAAAGAGAGAGAGAGAGAGAAAGTAGGAGTATAGATGTCACCTTGTTGTCCTTGTCATCATCAACATTTGATCTACTTTATTTGTACATTTTTGTAAGCCTAAGTCACACACACACACACACACACACATATTGTTGTTTCGTTCTAAAATCCTTTCATTAATTATGATATAAAAACATATAAATATTGCCAAAAAACAAAAAAACAAACACAATTTTATATGTAAACATAAGGAATGTAGACAGGAAAACTCTTTACAAAACTTTTTAAACTTTGTTTTGCATACAAACAAAATTATTTGTGCAAATAACTTGTAAAATAATCACATAAGTGCTCAACCATTTGAAGTTTGTCCAAGTCATGATTTACACGATGAGGCGCAAACTCTATGAAATGGTGGAATTTCCTTAAATTTCAAAACTTTGTCTACCAAATTGCACAATTTTGTTCAGCTAATGCACAAATTGTATGTTGAAATTAATTAAGTTTGTACAATTTACACTAATTTCAATGTATAAACTATAAATGCAAATAATTTGTTCAAATTGTGAAGAAAATTTGACTAAATAGCCATGATTATACATTTTGCAGGTCTTAAAACTAAAATCAATTAATTGCCTTACAAAAAGTTATTTATATTTGCACAAATTTTATGTACAAACTCTTTTATTTGATGAACAAACTTTTTCTAGTTTGTCAAAGTTTCTTATTCAAACTGTTTTCTAACTTTACAAACGCTCTTGGTTTGTTCGAACAACTTGTGTATTGTACTTGTATAACAAAATTATTTGTGCACAAATTCTTATGTAGCTTACGCACAAATTACACACTTTTTTCTATGAGCTATGTTCACACAAGCAAATAATTTGCCCAAATTTTAATGAAAATTCGACTAAATATTGATGATTAAAGAATTTGCAGGACTTAAAACTAAAACTATGGTTTCATACGCAAATAATTTAATCAAATAAGCCCCAAAAGTTTCCCCCCAATATTGGGTCCCATATTTGTTAAACAGTACTAACTTTTTTTAAAGCACAAATTACACTTACAAATTTCTTACAAATTATTTGTGCAAAGTATTAACCTTTCCTAGTTTGTTTGTATACAAATTATTTTGGCACAAATTCCAATTACACAAATCCTCTAACTTTGTCAAATTTTCTCAAAAAAAAAACTATTTTCTAGCTTTCCAAATGGTTTAAGTTTGTGAAATTTTTCGCCAAATAAAAGTTTTGTCAACAATTTGTGCAAACAGAAGCTCTTATTGTATATACAAGCTATTTTGGTTTGCTTAACTTGCTCTAAATAACAAATATTTATGCACAAATTGTATGTGCAAACTGTTTTCTAATGCACAAATTATATACACAAACTTTTAACCATTTGTTTACCTTTTTTTGACACAATTTGTAGTTTGTGCAAACCTTGAATAACCAATTTTAGTGCCCAAATTAAATGGTTTCAACTTTTTTGATGTTTACCAACATACACATAGTAGTTATTTCTGCACAAATTTAAATTTGTGTCAAATTATTTGTGCACAAACTTTTTTTTACAGTGCAAACTATATATTACACAAAGTTATTTCTGCACAAATTAAATGGTTCATGTTTAGTTTGTAACAAATTATTTGGCTACAAATAAATTTGTACAAACTCTTTCGTGAGAACTTTCCTGTCCACATATGGCTTAGACACTGACCACACCACTCTCTCACATACACGCACACACACAGAAACACACACAACCAACAGCTACAAATAAACAACCAACCGACACACAAAAGAATTTTTAAGGGAAACTCTGCAAGCAGAATGAAAAACAGAAAAACTCTCCATTAAGTGTAATTTTTTTGATAGTCAAGTAGTTGAAGCAAAACGCTATATTTATGTGTACTATATTATGTAGACTTATCATTATTATTATTACGATTATTATTATTATTATTATTATTATTATTTAAACTGTGTACATTAATTGTATTGTAAATTGATAAATCTGTTAAAATGTCATTCACACCAACAAAAAACCACACAAAAAACGAAAAGGAAACCATCCGCCAGAAGCCTTAGTTAGACTTATGTACTTACACCCATACACACACACATACATACACATATATAGTATATAAATGAGCAACAGCATCAGCCCCACCCCCCCGCCCACGCTTCATCCATTTTGTTGTTACTCATTTTGTTAATTTATTATTTCTTTAGTGATTACCGATCAAAAGTTGGCTGTTCTCTTCCTCTTCACCAAAAAAGTTGAAACGAAACAAAAAAAAGTAATTCGGTGTGAATGATATTGTGGTGTTTTTTTTTTTAGGTAGGATCCTCTCCCGTTAAGGGAGGTGGAAGAGGCCTGTCGAATTTTTTTTTTTTTTCTTACTGTTATTGGTGCTTTGAAAAACACGCCCACACATCAACTCCCCCCACCCATTCATTGTCACACACGCACACACACACTTGCACAATTATTATAAACCCCGTCCCCCCATCCCCCCCTCAATAAATAATATCAAAGATTGTAGCACCGCTCACAGATTCAACCAACAACATTTCAAAACAAAAGAACCAAATACAAAACTAAAACAAAAACAATAATAAAATGAGAAAATTATATGAAACAAATATGAAATATTCGAGAATTTTGTATGGGTTTATGTGGTGGGGGGGTTTGACACTGTCAACCACGAATTACTTTGGACCAAGTTATGTCGAATGTATAGTTTTTCTGGCCTTGGAAATTGAAGTCAAACAATTTACCACACAGACCTGTAACGTGGTGTTTCACAGCGATCAATCTAAGAACCGCTTCTGTTTTCTGTGTATGTTAATGACTTGCCATCTGTACTGTCCAACTGTGAAGTACATATGTATGCCGATGATGAAAATAATTTGCTCAAACGAACCTTCGTATCTGTATGAGATGTTGAACTTTTGAGCGTCGATATAATCTGCTCGAGATACAAGCTAGCTAGTTATGCAAGACATTTCTTTATATATTTTGTTCGCAGTTGGCATCTCCTTGTTTTCTAACATCAATTTTATGCTTATTTATTCAGTTATTTATAGAAATGTACTGATATATGTACATTTTAAATGTTTCACATTAACTTTCGTGACTAACGTGATAATTTATACTTCTCCCCTGATGATAAATGAATAAAGTAATAATATTTATGAATGCAGGGAATCGGATGTTAATAACCAATTTCCAACTCATTTCATTCTCGTTTTTCTTTCTTTACATTTACAATATCTCTAAAAATCTGCCCAATTTTGGAACATTATCGAGGCTCAAATTACAGACCACAACATATGAAACATCGGCCTGAGCTTGTATTGTAAAGTGCACTATTGAAAGCTCTAATATAGATGCCGAATACCTTCGATGCGACAATGATTTAGCCTGTTTTGGAATTATTTCGGAGAAAGGTATTGTTGGAAGAAAATTAAAATCTAATTGATGAATATTTTGATCAAACTGATTTCGTATACAGAAAATCCCGTAACAAAAGAGGCCCTACTAAATTTAGATTCACTGTGCGACTACTTTTCTTGTAATTTTTTATTTATTTTATTTATTTATTTAGAGTCGACAAACAAATGCTGTCAACGAATGATAATGATATAACTGCATCAAGGGCTTTTGAAGACATTGAGGACCTGATCTTAGAAAATGCTGAAGGAACACAACAACCAAACAAAAACAAAAAAAACTAGAAGGCGAAGCTAACTTTGTCCGTGCCGAAGTTTTTATACCCTTGCAAGTTCTTGTCTTCATCACGCTCCCGCTCTACTTGACGAGATGCTAGATTTTCTTCGCGAATAGCGGCCAGTCTCTCTATCACGAGACGCCTGCCGTCGTTACTCCTGGGACATTGAAAACACTCGTGTCATTTTGATTGATTTTATTGGTCACAATATTGGCTTCAACCAGAGCTTAATACCGGAACCGTTAACCGAAATAAACCGATTTAAGTCACGTACCGGAACCGGAACCCATACAAATATTTTTTTGAGAACCGAAAACCGTTTACCGTTATTAATGGAACCGATAGAACCGGAAAGAAACCGAAACGTTGGTACCGGTACAGTTTCGGTTTTTTTTGGTGACGCGTTGTATATCAACCTACAGGATGCTAAAATATTTGCGAGTTTTGCGGCTGCAGAGAACGACTTTCTTCTGCACCGGAATGTGTGGGACTCAGTTCGCCAAATTGTACGCATACTAGAACCTGCGGAGGTTGCCACAACTTAACTTCAAGCCGCAAATCTAGTTTTGGGTGATTTTTATTCCATTTGGATACACAGCAAATTGGAAATATCCAAAAAATTCGTCTTCGCTACCGAAAAATTTTGTCTCTAGAAAAACGAGGGAAATCCTTTCTTGAAAACAGTGCTTTTTTATTTGGCATATTTTTGGACCCTAGATATACTGTAACGCTAAGTACTGAGCAAAAAAAATACTTGTAAAAATCTTTTACAAATCCCTGCTTTACAATCACTGCTTAATGATGAATGCAGTTCTAATACTAGTTCTTCTGAAAGCGCCGACAAAGTTAATGCATATATTATATTGTAGGAAAAGAACTTGGTGATAAAAACACTTCAATTGTGTCAATTGTTTGTTGTGGATTCCATTAAGACTTTTCTCGCAGACTTAAACGTGTTCGAAACCATGAAAACATTCTTAACTGGTGGTCAAAATCCTCCAAAAAGTTCCCAGAATTGTATGAGATTTCAAAAGTCACGCTTTCTGTTCCAGTTACAAAGGTTAGAGTGGAACGCCTATATTCTGGCGTAATTTATAATGAATCCGCTAAGAAGTTGTATGGACTCAACCACATTGAATGCAATTTTGTTACTGCGAGCAAATCACAAGAATGCTGAACGTATAAAATTCAAAGTTATATTCGAAAACTAACAATATTTACTATAATACATATATGTGAGTATATCATGTAAACATAAGTTCTTATTTGTTAACTACGTAAAAAAATACGAAATATGAAATAGTCTATTTAATTTTACTTTAAATGAGAAACCATTCATTTTGTGTTGAATTCTGATTTGTTTTATTACACAGGCATAAAATGATCTAGATTTATCACAGATTTAAATTTTTCCAATATTAAAAATAAGTAGTTCTTATACCGGTACGTACCGGTATACCGAAATAAAAATCCTGGTACCGTATCGAAACCGAAAACCGATTTAGAACCTTTAACCGAAACATCCATTTCGGTACGTACCGGAACCGGTACCGGTATTTGTTCATTAGTTCAAAAGTACAAATTTAAAACTGAAATTTTAACTAACAAAATGTACAGAATATACAATATGATGTATAATGTATAGAATTCAACCATTAGATAAGTAAATATAGATAAAAATGCAATCCTAGCAATAAAGATTATTTAAAATCAGAGAATCAAACCTTATCCAGAAACGGAACCGTATACCGAAAAGAACCGATTAAAACTCTGAAGCAGAACCGAAACTGGAACAAATATTTTTAATTTCTTGTATACCGGTATTCGAGAACCGTTATTCTTGGTACTGAAAAGACCGAAAAGAACCTTAACATTGTACCGGTACAGTTTCGGTTCTGAGTGTAACAACTAGACTGCAATGCGAGCACTTAATTTTGAGTGATTATAATACCACGCCTACCTCTGAACAATAAAATTACCTGGGTAACTATTTTGGCGGATATTCATTTAAGAATTTTGTTCAAGTCCAACTAAGTGTGCAAATTAGCTCTGAGTGAAAACTAAAAGTTTTTTATCTAAAAGTGAAAACGAAGTCGATTCATATTTCGCGCGCTTGCAGTAACATTATCATACCTCAAAATAATCGATTTTCTATTCTCTATGGAAAATTCATCTTTTTGTTTATATTCAATCCAATTCTAAAATATTACGTCTGAACAGTAACCCGAAGTATCTGTAACGAAATCGTTTGTAGGACAACTAAGAAATGTCGCTCTAGTTGGATCATGAAAATGAACCTGTAAAATGAAATAACATATTTCCAGAGAATAAATTAGTTCAATATGAAAGTTGTACAGTATTAGAACACAATATAGCGAATATGTCTGCATCATTAACTCAAAAGTCTTAAAGTAAGTGAACGATATGTATTTATATGGAAAGAATTGTGGAATGGAAAGACAATACAAATAGTTCAGTATCTTCACAAACCAGTTTAAAGGCAGTAAACAGGGTTTTCTGAGCTTAAATCGTTAACAAAGATAAAAGTTGACAAAGTTTTCGGTATTGTAGGAGCTATCAAAAGCTCTTCTAGCTGTTCGAACTACCAAAGTAAGCGTAATCTCCGCTGGAAAATTGTGTAAAAAATACAAACTTGAAAATATTTTATGAAAACAATCGAATACATCAGTATTTGTGTGTGTCAAGATTGCTTATCCTCTTTGTCAGGTCTTAGGCAAAAAATTTATTAAAATTTTAACGGTTCATACCGGTACGTAACGGTATATCGAAATAAAAATCAAGGAACCGAATACCGAAATAATGTTAGAACCAAAACAGAACCTTTTACCGAAACATAAGTTTCGGTACGTACCAGAACCGGAACCGGAATAATAATTACACCCCGGTAAACAAACGCAACTTATTCGCCCTTTTCAAAGACATACATAAACACAATTGTAGAAACTTTTTCAAGTTTACTGACCACCATTTAACTTCATCTTCTTTGTTTTGTAAACATTTTAAGCTCAGGAACCTCCGGAGGTTCGAACCCATCACGAAGTATAAGATTCGGTTCGATGACTGGTTCCTTAACTTATCAAACCTGAGGATTTGCTTCGAACCTTGGTTCATAACATCTGAAATATTTGAAACATTTTTGCCTCAATTTTTCATGAATTTCAGCAAATCGGTTAAAATTAAAACCTTCTTGGCTTTAATTTTGTTGAAGAGGATACATTTAACTTACTATTTGATATATCTATAAAAAGCTATTGACTAAGGGGAACGCCTTCCAAAAGTCCCTAGTTCTTCCAATGTTTAGATATATCCTGTTACAACTTGATTATTACTTTATTTCCCTTCTCATAGTCGGAATATTCCCAGTTTGGATATGACTTACAAAACTGATCTCCATTGGAGAATGCACCAACCGATCCAAGTATTAAACAATAATTATTTCCAGTCGTAATATAAAGAACTATAAAAATTCGACATTAATAATTTTCTGAATCGAACGTTTTTCCAAATAGAAGAATTCCGGCTCGGGTTCAGGTTTTCAAGGTACTTAATAGAGTTTATAGGTCCGGTTCGACCCAAAAAACCCGAAACCGGCTCTGTGGGGTCAGTTCAGGATCGGTTTGCAGACTTGAAAATTAATAATGATTCATGTCATTAAACTGTTTTGTGAAAATACTGAACTATTTGTATTTTCCTGTTTCTTTTCATACACATACATGTATGATTCGAATTAACCTCCACTTTCAGCTAACGGATTTTAGCCAGAGCTGCTGTCCTCATTCAGTTTCACTTAAACAGAAATGGATAACACAAATACTTTTCTATTCAATGAGGGTCTATCTGAAATTTTTAAAAAGACGTCTCGCGTTTTTCTATTTCACAATTCAAAAGTTTTGCTAAACCAGACTCTAGAAATTGCGCAAAAGTCCCCCTAAACCAAGTGCCAGCTTTGCAGTCTTGTTTTTGCACCCAGAACCACAACTGTACCGGTACAATGTTTCGGTTCATTTCGGTCTTTTCGGTTCCAAGAATATCGGTTCTTGAATACCGGTATACAAAAAATTCAAAATATGGGTTTTGGTTCTGAGTTTTAATCGGGTCTTTTCGGTATACGGTTCTGGTTCCGGTTTGATTCCCTGGTTTTAGCACTAATGCAACCGCTACCCGCACATTCCGTATAGAATGGCTGGACAATTTTTGTGGACGAAAAATTAAAATGTTCGACCATTATGTGTAACTTGTGAAAATTTAGTTTTCAATCATTTAAAATCTTCAACGGCACGACAAACAGAAAACACACAAATTACAAATTAGAAAAATTAAGCGAAACTGGAAATTTTTAATACAGAAAAACCTAAGCAAATTGAGCAACTTCGTAACGCCGAGTATGCAGTCATTAGGTTTCTTGCAATTCACCATCTGCCATGCTTATCTTGTCATGAGTTCCAGATTCCAAAATCGCGAATGAAATAAATTTACTTTACAAAGTTTAATCGGCCTTGCAACCGATTCAAAAAATATCATCAAAGCCATATTAAACATGGATACCAATATTTTTTATTTCAAATTCACTTGCCATTCTTTTCGTTTATGCTTAAAAACTTTCAACTGATATCGAAAATCTTTGTCGAAACATCTACTCATACTTTGCAGTCCCCGAGTTGAAATGACAAGATGGCTATCATTGAAATAAAATCTTATAATTTAATCAATGGGCTGCACTCCAGTTGTTCTTTTTGACTGAGGGCATCAACGTTAAACAAAATAAATTAAATATATATTTTTATTTTTAAGCTACGTTTTAAAAACTATAAATGAACCTTATACCGAACAGAACAGTCTGCGAATTTTATTTGGAGTTAGTTTTCCAAATATTCAAAAGATTCGATTTTTTACGAGAAGAGACATTCAATCCCTTTTAAAGATAAGTGTGAACAAAATGATACTGTACAATTTCTCAGCCATTTCGACTACCTTTATGACTCAGATCCCAAAACAGTTGCGTTACAATGGAGCGAGCAAGCTACAACTAACTGAACAGTTAAAAAGGGAAAATGAACTAGGATTATTTTGGAAAAAAAAGTACCGAAAATAAAAATTGAATGTCACTGGCACATTTCTCTGCTTCTACAGTTTAATTAAAACAAAGCTTAGATGACTAACATAATGCTATGTAGAGAGCTTAGTTCACATAAAGATTTTCATGTTTGAATGAAATTATTTACTTCATTATTACTCAATGAAGAACCTTTTTGATGATTAATAAGACAAGAATAAGTATAAGTATTTGAATAACTTTGTTAAGTTAAGCTCTTAAAAAAAGAATTAGGAACAACTCAAAACCCACTTCCGATTTTTAAAACGTCACGCCAGCACATATATTGACTCCTTATGTTCGATTGATGTCATTGTTTTGGCTAATTGCAGTGCTACTTAATTGCTATCCAAATATAAAAAAACTCTTTTTAAAAACTAAAGATTTTCATATTTTTCAAAAACATTGTTTCGTACAAACATAACGTCACGTCAGTTTGGAAATGCCCATATATCGATATTTAAACAAAGATCGCTGATGATTGAACTTTTGGAAGTTTTATGAAATAGCTATGCGATCAACCAGCTTTCTTTGTGCTGTTGTGCGTGTCTTGTTTTAGAAACGTTGTGATGAAAATCATAACTTATTGACCTAGAGCCTGCTAAGACTTTTGTTTTAGCATTGCAGCAGATTACTCGTCAACCAATAAACCTATTGACTTGAAATTTGGCGTACTTACCCTCTTAGATAATGGCTACCATCCCTGATGCAAAACAATTCAAAAATCGTGCCGGTTTATCCAGGCTAATTCGGCGATGGCCTTTTGAAATTTATGTGTTTTTTTTTTTCGAATCGCAGGCGCTTTGCTTTTATGCTCAAACCAAATAAATTTAAACATGCATTTGGCCTTACTAAAATTTCTCATTCCAAGTCGGTGCTTCGAGTGGAGCACATCTACAAGCTATTTCGGACTTTCTATTAAAATTTAAATTCCAAATTTAAAGTGAAAATTTACAACATTCTTTAGGGACATTCTGTGAGTAGGAGTATGTAAGGATTTCTGGATGCTGAAACGCTTGGCTGGAGATTAAATCGATCAGGCGGGCATGCTGCTCGGACAAACTCTTGAGGCAGTGCGCGTCGCTGCTGGACCAAGGTCTCGAGCAACTGTTTGCTAATCGAACTCTGGACATTCTTAGCCAGCTAAAGGTCGGCGATTTGAGCAACTGCAGAGTCTGGTGCTTAGTGAGTATGGCTGATCCAGGCTGACTTCTACATTGATTTAGTGATAATATAATCTCCAGCTCCACTTCCTGCTTGCTTCAATGATCTCTTTTATATAATATTGAGCAAGAGAGAGCATTAAGTTCCAGGGTGCCTTGCTCGCTAATGTAACTGTACCCAGGACGAATACTTTAACCTACTTCCAAACAATTTAAGGGGAGCTAGCGCTGTGCACATAGTTGAGAATAAGAATCGGAGCATAGTGATGCCGCTGTTGATGCAATTGGTGGTCCAGTCTGCAACGGAGGTGATCGAGCACCTAAAGTGCAGTTTGGCGAATCGTGCAGTGACTTCAATGGCCATGATTGAGGTCACTTCGCGATCGCTTTTAATTCTTACTATTACGATAATGGGCAGTAAATTGGAAAGCAAGTGAGTATCGCAGGTTCCAAACTGGACAAAATTAATTTGAAATTCATTTTTTTTTAAGTTAATCTACAACCAACTCCAAGTCTAATCTGGTGGACTTGGCCGGTTTTGAACGCTTCTCCAGTGCAAACAGCTACAAGGAGGGCGTGAATGTTAACAAAAGGTTCTGTGCGCTCTATTACAAGATTCCCTAAGCGGTAAATTCAATGTCTTGGGTCTCGCCCGCCTACTATAATGTGGCCGAGACAGTCGGCACCTTGGGATATGCAGATCCAAGTAGTGCCAGTGGCATGAGTCTCTCTCTAAACCAGGCCGGGGCAGTGTCTGGTATAAATTCGCTTACCCTCTTTACCCCAACGCGACAGCTTGGCAGAGCAACAGCGCTGGGGCAAAGCAGAATCAGAGGAATTTGAAGCAGCAACTGGCAGAACAATATGCGAAGCTGTCACTGAAGCAGGGCGACGAGCAGTGTGTGGAGTTCAGTCAGCCGGTGACCCAGGACCTGAGCTGGAAGATATACCAGCCAGTTTACGAGGAGTACTCCAACAAGCTGTTGACTGAAAAGCATCAGCTGCAGCGTTTCGATCGGAAGGAGCGCGCTGGATGATGCCACAAACTATGACACCAATATTGTGGAGCTGCAGACGGAGCATGGGCCAATTGAACAAACAGTTGGGTTCTATCAAAAGGCAGGAGATTTTCCATTTAACCTTCCCACTAGACCAACGCTTAAGATTATTACAATACACATGTTGAAGATATCAAATAAACTTCATCTGGCACATGCCACATCCGGGCAAACGGGAAGAAACTTGCGTATTTCATCTTTTAGCAGATGTTGTAACGGCTGGGGAAGATTCGTACGACCAGGGAGAAAGAAAGAATAAAAGAGTTGTCGACTAATCTGGTGAACAATTCAAGGAAAGAGGATGCCCCGACAGGGCGGGTCCATAGATCTAAGGGAGTGAGGTTTAGGGGAGCCGAAAAGAGGTGATTGGTGTCATGCTGGCCAAGTCCACATTTCCGACATTCATCCACAATCTCTGGGTTTATTCCCTTGGTGTCATCAAGCGACCCGTGGCAAAGTTGGTCCTTCTTCCAATGGCCAAGAATTTTAACCATTTACCCTTAATGTTCATAATATACCATTCCTAGTCAGCTTGATGCACTAAAAAAAGTTTCATTTTCGGTGAGCCCGACTCAAAATTTGGTGACCCCGACGTGATAAGTGAACAAATTTTCCAAAACTCGTCTTATTTTCTGCAGCAACGTACTTTTCCTTCCTAATTCAATTGGAAACTGAGCAGAAGCCGTGTTTATTACGTTCATTTCGGTAACGCCGACTCAAAATTTGGTGACCCTCACGTAATGGCTGAACAAATTTTCCAAAACTCGTCTTATTTTCTGCAGCAGCGAAAATTTCCTTCCTAATTTAATTTGAAACTGAGCAGAAACCGTGTTTATTACGTTCAATTTGCTGAAGCCGACTCAAAAGTTGGTGACCCCGACGTGATGACTGAAGAAATTTTCCAAAACTCGACTTATTTTCTGCAGCAGCGTAAATTTCCTTGCTAATTTAATTGGAAACTAAACAGAAACCGTGTTTATTACGTTCATTTCGCTGAAGCCGACTGAAAATTTGGTGACCCCGACGTGATTTCTGAACAAACTTTGCAAAACTCGTCTTATTTTCTGCATCAGCGTACTTTTTTACGTTCATTTCGCTGAAGCCAACTCAAAATTTGGTGGACCCGACGTGATCTCTGAACAAATTTTGCAAAACTCCTTATTTTTGTTCTGCACCTGCTTACATTTCCTTTCCAAATCAATTGGAAACTGAGCAGAAACCGTGTTTACTACGTTCTGAATTGGAATCCCATTCCCTCCTTTTCGATCTGCGAACAATCCCGCTCTTGAAGTGTTGGAATTTGTGTGGAGCTGCTCGCATTCCGCATATAATAGAGCAATTAAAGCGATTTTATGATGATAAAAAGTGTAAAACTTTAATTTTTAAGGTTCAATCTTTTTCATCTTTCGCTCGTTATGTTATAAACAAAAGATTTAGCTCAGCAGATACTTAGCATTTGGGGTCACTAGCACTTAACAAGCTTTCAAAATGCATCACTTTTTCATGTTGTTGTCGTTTTGTTTTATTTGAAATGAAAACCTTTGTTTTTTTTATTGAAACAAACAAAAAGTAAAGGAAATTTCTTTACATTTTATAGTTTTCCCCCCCATCTTCTATTTTGTTTAATCTTTTTTGGGGTGACTAATGATGAGCGGGTTGCTGCTTGCCATCTTTAGCAAGCCTAAAAGGTGCGCGGTTGTGAGCCAAAGCCCAGGCCCACGCCTCGCATAGTGTGCGTGGCAGCGCGTGCCACCTCATACTGCTGTTCCATGGTGGAGAACATGCGCTGACGCTGCTGGACATCAGTTGGCACATTGGCGCCAGCCACACCAACACCGCCACCAGAATTATCGCCGTTTGTGGGCTCTCCTCCAGCCAAGCCTGCTGGCATTTCACCCGAACTGCTGGGCTCTGCTCCATCTCCACTATGGTTACCACTGCTATTCTTGATGCCCATCAAACGCATAAATTTGGAGGCCACCTTGCCATCCGAGTCCTGAGAGAAGTGAGCATTGCCCCATTTATTGGCCGAATCTTCGCTCTTCTTGGAGCCCCAAATAAGTTTTCGCTTCTGCTGTTGCTCCGCATAACGATTGGCATTGATAATCCCCGGATTGTAGTAGCTGGGCAATTGGATGGGCTCTGTGGCGACGAAGGCGTTGAGGGGCTGTGGGGGAGTGCTTAGCTCGAGTGACATCAACGAGGGTATCTTGGGGGCATAGTTGGGTGTGGGCAACAAACCGCCGCCTCCTGGCGGCGCGTTTGCCTTGGCCACAGCAGCGGCCAGTGCAGCGGCCGTAGCTGATGAGGGTGCCGCCGACACAGCCGCTGAGTTCATCAAGCCAGCTCCACCAAGTCGTGGCTCCAAGTTGCTAGTTTTTTTGGTCGAGCCCAACTCAGGTGGCGTTCTGGAGCCACTGCTCGAGTCACGTCCACGATATTTGCGCAAAGAAGCGCCACCACTCTGCTCCGGCTGCTGCTGCTGTCCACCACGACGACGACTTGGCGGCGGCGGTGGTGTGCCTGGAGGTGTGCGGGAACGTGAACGCCGCCTGCTACGCTCCTCGTAAGAACGACGCTGAGATTTGGAGCTGGTGGTGGTGGTGGTGGTGCTGGATGATGCGTTGTGGTTATTTGAGCGAGACGAGCTGTCGCTATAACGCACATCCTTGGTATGATGACGTCCGCCGCTCTTGTCACGCCGACGCTCTCTTTCTTTGTCCTTGTCTCGCTCGCGTTCGCGTTGTCGTTCGCGTTCGCGTTCTCGCTCCCGTTCACGCTCTTTCTTGTAGTCGCTGCCACTTGTGCTGCTGCTCTCTTTGGTACGATGATGGCGATGATCGCTCTGGAAAGAAGACAAGAAACTGAGTGTTTGAAAGGCAAGTTACAATAAGAAACTGTATGACAAAGGGGGAAAAACGGACATAGAAGACAAAAAGAAGAAAAATAATGCAAAATTTGCAAACTTGAAAAGTCGGAAAAAGTAGGAACAGCTTTGTAGCCACAGCTACGCGAATTCTGATGGTCATATGATCTATGGTGACCCCGTTATGGTGACCCCGTTAAGACGAAAAAAGGAGAAACCGCTTTGCAGGTCTAGTATGATCTTCAAGGCGAACAGTTTTCCGTCTTTGCTGGCATCGGCAGTATTTTTGAATGTTCTCCAATCCTACAATAGAGTCTGGCTTGAGGAATTGTTCTATAAGTTGATGCCTTTTCTCCCAAAGAGCTTTTGATCTGTTTTTGGCTGGAAAAAGCTTACTCTTCGTTTCTTTCTTTCTATAGTCGCAGGAATTTCTGAATAATTTGACGCTACCACATATTAACGGAGTCCGCTTTGCAGAATTTTGCTCAGCAAACCAACTGGTAATTAGTGGAACCATATTCCAGCATAGAACCGCACACAAAGTATCCTGGGTGTCGCCCTCCGGGGAATACCAGAATCAAATAGACCACCTGGCTATATCGCGCCGTTTTCGCGGGTATCTAATGGATGTGCGTAACAAAAGAGGAGCGGACATAGGTAACTACTATGACCATCATCTAATGGTAGCGGTCATTCGTCTTAGGACGTCTGCGATTGCTAAATCTGAAAATGCGAAACCAAAGGCGAAATACTTCACCGACCGACTGAAGCAAACGGCAGTTTAGGACAGCTTTAAGGATGCGCCTAATCAGAGGGCAGGATCAGTGGTGCTGAATAATGGCGCTACAGCAGATGAGAAATGGAGCGAAGTCAAGGAAATTTACCTAGATGTTGGCGACAGCATAATTGGTAAAGTCCCTAGAGGTCACCGCCCTTGGATGAGCGAATGGACATGGGCCCTGATAAGGCAACGTGCGGAAATTAGGCAGAAACTGCAGAATCCGAACCCACCACAACAATTAACGGCTATGAAAGAAGAATACTGCCCCAAGAACTGCGAGATTAAAAGAAGCGTGCGCCGGGACAAAAAAAGCCGCATCAACAATCTCGCAGAAAAAGCGGAAAATGTAGCAGCAAACGGCGATCTGAAAACGGTGTATATGACGACCGAAGAAATAGCAGATAAAAAGACGAATGCGGAGCGCCCAATTAAGGACACAGATGGAAAGTACCTAACGACTGGAAATGATCAATTGATCAGATGGAGATTCCACTTTGCAGCCGTCCTTAACTGTAAGGTATCTACGGCCGCATGTCGACGCCACAGATTTCAAGCCACCACAGGGTAAGGACTTCAGCACACACAAAACTCCAATCGCTGCCCGACAACAAAGCAGCCGGGGTTGACGGCATACCAGCGGAGTTCTTCAAATGCCAGCCGTCAACCGCGGTGGATTTACTATACCCGGTTATAAAACGGGCGTGGGAAACTAAGGAGCTCCCCTCGGAATGGTTTGAGGGCATCCTGGTGAAAATTCCCAAAAAGGGGCGACCTGCGCGAATGCGACACTTGGCGTGGAATCTGTGTGCTGCCAAACATCTCGAAGCTCATAGCCAAAATAGTTCTGGATCGCCTGAAAGACACCGTTATGGACACCGTAGGCGAAGAGCAAGCAGGATTTAGAAAGGGCTCGTCGTGCACGGACCACATAAACACTGTGCGCATCTTGATTAAGCAATGCACCGAGTATAGATCAGACCTGCACATGGCCTTTGTGGACTTTGCCAAGGCCTTCGACAGCGTAAGCAGGGAGTGCATATGGCACGGGTTGCGAAGGAGAGGGATTCACTCATCAGAGCGATATACGAAAGCTCCCACTGTAGAGTGCTTCACGGTGGAATGCTCTCGCACAGCCTTTTCCAGTCCTGAGTGGTGTTCGGCAGGGATGTGCTATGCCGCCCATTCTGTTTATAATGCTCCCAACAACAGCGGCATAAAGTGGTCAATGACTACAACACTGCGGCATCTGGACTATGCAGACGATATATGCCTCCTGGCAAATAGGCTAATAGGCTAATCACACTGAGCACATCTCAGCGGAACGCAAGGAATTTTTTGAAGATGTGAAATTGCGATTCACACTGACAACATCTGACATCTAACATCTTTAGTCGCCCAAGTTATTTAGCAAACTGCTAAAAAAAAATTAATTAACTGAATTTTAAAGAACAATTGGTGGTTGTTGTACCTGTTGTTACAAAACAGCAACTTTTAATACGGCAACTTATAGCAGATTTAGTCAATAATGCGATTGTTGCAGAGATTGAAGATGAAGATCAGCTGCTGCCCATGAGAGGCATGAATCTGCACATACCAAGAAGCGCTTGGATGTTTGTAAGTGTTGCAATTTGCTTACAAGTTATCATTTTATATTTAAGAAGCGGCTTGACATGTTTAAAAAGAACATTAGGATAGCGCAATCAAGCTTTTTAATGCTTGTAAGCAGCTTGAAGTGTTGAGATTAAGAGGCACAAAGTGACGCAACACGATTCCACTGCTATATATTGCACAATATCTTAAATGTCCACAACAGTACCTACAATGGAAATTAGAAACTTCCCTCAAATGAACCCCCTTAAGAAGCCAAACCAATCTAATACTTCTGCTGACTACTCTTCTGGTGCTGGAGAGATAAGATCTGCTATTTTTAGGTTTATTTCGAATGAAGAATAAAAGCGAATTGCAAGGCACAAATAGTTCGGACTGGAAGGTAGCTTGACTCGCTGCCATCTCACAAAGCATACGACGAAGATCCCTTTGATGCTTCCGCTTGGTGGTCAGGAATTTCAGAAATGGTGCCACAATCCGACACCTCTGCGACGAACTATATAATATCATTCGATACGAATTCCTTAACATATGCAATAAGGTCAAAACATGTACATCATTAAATGTCTATTCATATAATTCAGTTAATAAAACTTACTATGCTAATCTACGTCTGTTTCTCGTAATTGTTGGTTCGAAATTTTTGATATTTTTGAATTAAGCATATTTTGCCATTCCCGTTCGTTGAAATTTTTCATGTTTCGCAGTGAATGAGAAATTTTTAGTGGTGGACAAAAACTATCGTGAAAATACTAATTGGAACGAAGTAAAATAGGAACATCCCCAGATGAAGTTGGAATGATGATACAATTTTGGCACGGCAAATGCTTATGGAACATCTATGATAATGATGTTAGATGTGCCTCAGTGAGAATAGCCTATAAGCGACCTGGCATACACGTTAGTCAACTTGGACACCTCAGCTAAAGCGGCAGGCCTCAAAATCAACACGGCTAAGACGAAAGCTCTCAGCATCCGTTCCGGACAATCCCAGGCTCTGGTTTTGCACGAACAGCCAATTGAGCAAGTTCAGCAATTCAGCTACCTGGGTAGCGTAGTCGCTGTTGATGGAGGGACGGAACTGAATGTGGATTCGCGCCTGCAAAAGGTGCCTTTGGGATGCTGTCAGCTGTTTGGCGATGCTTGTCATATCCACGCTGGCTCAAAATCAGGCACTTCAAGTCCAACGTAATGCCCAAAGACCCAAAGAAACTTGGAGGAGAACTGTCGGTAGAGAGACGGAACGCATCGGGAAAAGTTGGGGAGAACTCAAAGCGACAGCTAACAACAGAGTTCGTTGGAGAGGAGTAGTTGATGCCCTATGTCCCACTCGGGATTGGAACTAGAAAAAGAAGAAAGTAGTGAGGTAAAGTGGCTGACCGGTTCAACGACGAGAATTACTGCGTCTCAATGAAAACAGCGACCACAATGCCTTGAATAACATAGTTGTTGAGATGGACAAGACGCTGCCTTCAACTTTGACACTTTGCAGCGGCAAAACATTTCGGCTTACCCTTGAAAGGGTTCGTAAAGTGATCTTAAGGGCAATTTCACATATCAGTAGGCTTATCTGGGGGTCCTTTTACACTCCGGAACATGAACTGGCCACTCCCACCGTAGAGTGGTCTGTTCTGTTTCTTTTAAGGGGGTATTCTCCATGTGGAAAATTTTATTTTCGATTTTTTTGTTTATGCATTTTTTTATAGCTTGGATATTTGAGAATATTGAACTACAAGGATTTTTTTGAAATTCGAAATACTTTAGAAGATATTGCGTTTTTGGTCGAACAATGTCTTCGCTAAAACGCGTCTAAAGAAGGCAGAATGGCACGCAGAGCAGAGAGAGCTGCTGCTGAAAACAGTTTTTTTTTGAAGATACGGAAGGTCCGCTGTTTGCAGCTGGCATCGCCGACTAATATCTGTAAGTATATAATATCTGTAATATTTTTGGTAACTTTCAAAACAACTTTTTCGGGCTGCCACGCCACTTTTCTTCAGTTCTACTAAACCGATTTTGATGAAACAAAGTGCAATCGACGAAAAATTGTCACCATTCTCCAACTGCAAAAAAAACTACTTTAAACTTTAAACGCATTTATCTCGAAATCACGTTTTTCGAACTGGCGGCCATGATATCTCCAGTTACATTGAACCGATTTTGATAAAACTAAGTGAAATCGACGCAGAATTGTCACCATTCTGATCTGAACCTCAATCATAATTGTAAAAATGTTTTTACTATTTTGTTTTTTACACTAAACTACAAAAAACGAGAAGGCCAAGCTAACTTCGTCTGTGCCGAAGTTTTTATACCAATAAAAAATAAACAATTTTTAACTAAAACCCATTTTCCGACAGATAAACATCTGATTTCGACCAAATTTCGCGAATCTTTTTGAAAACATATCAAATTAGCAATCGCGGAGTTGAAGAAAGATAAAATTTAAAACAGAAAAGTTTTTCTCACTTTCCGACCGATCGGTCCTATGGCAACCATAAGATATAGTCACCCGATGTCGATCAACTTTTTCAAATTAGTTTGAAAGCGTTTTATATTAAGAATCACCGACTTTAAGAACGATTTACTTGAAAACAAAAAAGTTTTTTCACTAAGACCCATTTTCCGACCGATCGGTCCTATGGCAGCGATATGTTTTAGTCATCCGATTTAAACAAAAATTTGCAAATCTGTTTGAAAACATATAATATTAATTATGGCCGAGTTTTATGACGCTAGCCATGAAAACAAAAAAGTTTTTCTTACTTAGACCCATTTTCCGACCGATGGTTCCTATGACAGCTATAATATATGGTCATCCGATTTTGACCAAAATTTGCAAATCTGTTTGATAGCATATAATATCAATAATGGCCGAGTTTAAGGCCGCTAACATTGAAAACAAAAAAGTTTTTCTCACTAAGACCCATTTTTTGACCGATGGTTCCTATGGCAGCTATAAGATATAGTCATCCGATCCGGTCAGTTCCGACATATTAGCAGCGTGCATTAAAAAGAAGACTCTGTGCAAAATTTCACCTCGATAGCTTTAAAACTGAGAGACTAGTTTGCGTAGAAACAGACGGACAGACAGACGGAAGGACAAAGCTCAATCGACTCAGCTCGTCGCCCTGATCAAGAATATATATAGTTTATGGGGTCGGAAATGAATATTTCTATGCGTTGCAAACTTCTGGGCAAAATTATAATACCCTTTGCAAGGGTATAAAAAGGGCCCAAAATCGAATTTTCATTTTTTAATGGCCGCCATTTTGTAAAAAAAAAAATCACAAAATTTTTTTCGAGGTTCAGACCAGAATGACATCTATACTGATTATAGCCCCGTTTTTACTTTTCATTTCAGACAACCTGGAGACGAGAAAACATGGCCGCCAGCACTATACCTTTTTTTTGGACGGCCGAGAACTTTTTGAACAGCTCTCGTAACGAATCTTGAAAAAAACAGAATTGGAAAAGCTCTGCGTTTTCAAATAAGGTTTTTTTTAAAAAAGGTCCAAAAAAACAGCCTCGACATGGAGAATACCCCCTTAAGCCTATTGTTCTTCTTACGCGGGGCACAAAGGATTCGAATTTAGGCATAATCTTGCATATTCATACATATTCCAGCGTATTCCTGGCAAGGCTTAGCTGGTCGGGGAAGATTCAAAAAGATATATTCTTCAAATTTATACTATTTCAGGTCGTTCACCTCCGAGTTGCCTGATTCAAGGGGTGAATTCCCAAATGGCTGTATTTCTATATTAAAAATGATGTTCTAATACAATTATTTAGATGACTTCGGTCTAAAATAACCCTATTGGAAATCATATAACCGTCGAAATGGCCTATTTCAGGTTATGGAAAAAGATTTTCACAAAGAGTAGATAGAGGCGGGTGTTTGATTCTTGATTCCCTTAGATCATTTGTGGTTTTTTGGGTTTATATTTTACCTTACTATGCTCCCTGTCGCGTGTTTCGCGTTTCTCTCGCTCCTGGCGACCCACAGCAGTTGCAGCAGCAGTAGTACGATGATGATCCTGCAATGACAAGAGGCAGGCACCAAAAATGGAGATTACATTAAAGTTGAGTCTCGTTAGTTATGTAACCACACTGGAGATTAGACTAGAAACACTTGGTAAAATGGCCAAACATCTGGGTATGTGTGTGCGCGTGTGCTTCTTCTCCTGTAAAAGATGTTTAGTTTTTTTTTGTTCTTTCTTGTATACTCACATTCGGGCGTATCGATCGTCCCTTTTTGTAGAGGGGGGGGATGTGGGGTAAGGCAAGGCAACACCACCTCAATGCCCAGGTGTGCTGTCAGTGTGCGGCATGTGTTGCTGTTGTTGTTGTTGTTGTGTGATTCAAGGATCGCACGCACACACACACACACACACACACACACATGCCGCATGGACACACACACACACAGCTCTTTAAAAGTCTAAGAAAAACTGTCCGTCATTTCGGTCAAGATTTTTTCTTACTTTGTTTATAACAATAATAATAATAATAATAAAATGGTAGATTTTAGTTATTTAAATATTGAAAAGAATTTATAAGCTTAACTAATTTACTAAAGACAACAGAGAGGGAGGCGGAGAAAAAGGCATGAGAATCACAGAGAGACAGAGAGAGAGAGAGAGAGAGAGGCTAACGGAAAGGTAAAAGCGGGAGTAGGGACTGGTTGCGGGGAGGGGGGCATAACTCACACATATGTATGTAATACATACTGTGTATGCATAAGTTTATATAAAAAACTAATAAAGGGATTGGAACGGATGTCGAAAAGCTGCAGCCAAATCCTTCTTAGTTTTAATTAAGCAGAAAACCGTAGATAAAGTAAAATTCCCCTAGAGCAGAAGTCAGCAATGGCAGCAGAGAAGCAAACAACTAGCTTTAAAGCAGAGTTCCCCATAGCCATAGCCCCTGGGGGACGGACATAATCGTCAATTCACACCGAATGCTTGCCGAAGTCATGTATCACTGCTTTAAAGCAGAGTCCGTCGCATCCATATCTAAAGTGTATACAATATATACTGCTCTTTGTTGCAACAAAGTGCTTTGAGTGCTTTAAAGCGTCGGCTTCGGCAGCGGCAGAGCAAATAAATCAAAGTATGAAAGAGAAGCTTCTCAGTTGCCAGTGTACTAATGGGCCAGGGGGCCTTAATTTTGACCAAAAGTCCCATATTTTTGTTTGGGGTTTGATTTTGAATACATATTGCTCATATTTGTGAGTTCTAAAGTCTTTGGCCAGTGGCAACTTCTGCGCTCTCGTTGCCGACCCCTGGGTCAGCTCCTTATACTACATATGTTCACAATGTTCAAGGGTATCAAAATGTAGCGAACACACAAAATGTGTGGGCGACGCAGAAGCATCCTATCCTATTTTATAACACAAAATTCATATAGAGATGGGGGAAATCGATTCATAAAATGAGGTTCCCCCCTCCCTTCCCTTGGGTTCTAACCTACTTTCCCCACCTTCGTATCCGTTCCAAACCCCCCCACTTCGATTAGGCTAAAGTAAGAAATACATTTAAAATTGAATGATTTATAAATGGGCTAAAAGACTTTACCTCGTCGTGGTTGTGGCTGTTGTTGGTGGATCGACTGCTGTTGCTCCTATGCGACTGCTGATGATGACGCTTTCCAGCTGCTCCTGTTGCGGCTGCTGCTGATGATGAGGATGATGATGATGCTGGGGGCAACGGTGGAGGTGGAGTGTTGTGATGTGATTGATGTCGCCGCTTGCTGCCGCTGCCGCCGCTGCTGTCATCGCTGCTCGAACGTCGACGTTGGCGTCGCTGCTTCGATTTGTGTTGTTTGTGTTGCTTTATGGAGGATGTTGTTCTTGTTGTTGTTGGTTGTGGTGCCTAAAGGAATTTTGCAACTATTCAGAAACAGCAAATTCGCATTATTTTACTAAAGCACTAAGGATACTACAAAAAGAGAGTAAGAGCGACAGAGAGAAAGAGAAGTATTGGTTTTGTGGATTACATATATATGTATTTTCATAATTTTTAGGGTCTTGCAACATACATATATACATATATGCCCTTCTCTCTCCCTCTCGCACACGCACGCACGCTTAGGCACACACATACATATGTACACAGAAAAATGCGCTACTTCTGGCTTGGGACAATGTTCTTCAGTTTTTTTTTTTTTGTGTGTTTTTTCATACGCCGCTTTGTTAAATATTTACCCGTATTTGATAGCCAGCTTCATCTTGGTCATCTTCGCTGCTATAATTCACCAAAGCCTCCATAATTGTTATTGTTGATTCTTTTTTTTTCGCACTAATACCAAAAATAGTACAACTGGTCGGACTAATACCCAAAAATAGTCGGACTGGTCGCACTAATGCGTTAGTGACACAAAAAAAAAAATCGATAAGCGATAACTAATCAGAGTGTGTCGCCCCAGGGTCACACTAAATTTCATATATTCACGTATATCAACGTATATTCACTTTATCCACCGAGAGATATATGACAAGTGTAAAGGCAGCTTTAAGCTAACATAAGCATTTTCGTTTTGATAATAACATCAATTACAGTATTTTCTACGCCAACTGAACATGGCTTGCTTAGATCTAAAAATTCCACTAAATAATTTGTCAGTTGTAGTAGGCCTTGTTTTGAACCATTTTTTGACTTGGGCAACATTCAAACACTTTTCTTTCATTCGACCTTAGCTCTCGCTATCGAAAGGAGCTGGAATTTCTTATTTTTCTAATTTTTTCTTTATTTCGTATATACGCAGCAAAGCAATGGAGGCTATGAATTTAATATATTCTTGTACTCTGGCAAGGAGACAGATCACCTTCTTATTTTTCTTATTTATTGCCCTTCAATTTATAGCAAATTCGAAAATCCCGTAAGATGCGTTCCTCTTCAGCTGCAACTCTCGCTTTTGAGACGGATCACCTTCTTATTATTCTTATTTATTGCCCTTCAATTTATAGCAAATGCGAAAATCCCGTAGGATGCGTTCCTCTTCAGCTGCAACTCTCGCTTTCGAGACGGATCACCTTCTTATTATTCTTATTTATTGCCCTTAAATTTGTAGCATTGTCGGAAGTCCCTTAAGATGCGTTCCTCTTCAGCTCCAACTCTCGCTTTCGAGACGGATCACCTTCTCATTATTCTCATTCATTGCCCTTCAATTTGTAACATAGTCGAAAATCCCGTAAGATGCGTTCCTCTTCAGGTTTAACTCTCGCTTTCGAGACGGATCACCTTATTTTTCTTATTTATTGCCCTTCAATTTATAGCAAATGCGAAAATCCCGTAGGATGCGTTCCTCTTCAGCTGCAACTCTCGCTTTCGAGACGGATCACCTTCTTATTATTCTTATTTATTGCCCTTAAATTTGTAGCATTGTCGGAAGTCCCTTAAGATGCGTTCCTCTTCAGCTCCAACTCTCGCTTTCGAGACAGATCACCTTCTCATTATTCTCATTCATTGCCCTTCAATTTGTAACATAGTCGAAAATCCCGTAAGATGCGTTCCTCTTCAGGTTTAACTCTCGCTTTCGAGACGGATCACCTTATTTTTCTTATTTATTGCCCTTCAATTTATAGCAAATGCGAAAATCCCGTAGGATGCGTTCGTCTTCAGGTCCATTCACTTTAACTCTCGCTGTCGAGAAAGACTCATTTCATTTACTATTAAAAATTTTATTGTCCATGATATCCTCCAATGACTTGGCGAGACTAGCACGTTTTGGCTTTCTTATTCCTCGTCTTAGTCATCTTCATTGTCCATGAAATCCTTCAAAGAATTGGTAATACTTGTGCGTTTTGGCTCTGACTTACTTATATCTGTTCTTCTTTATCATCATCGTCGTCGTAATTAACCTCCAGATTGTCCATGATATCCTCCCATGACTTGGTGAGACTTGCACGTTTTGGCCTTCTTCTCTTTTACCTTCTTTTTTTTGAAATGTTGTCTTCATGTTCTTCCATCTGAGTTGCATCAGGAAGTTGTTCCTCAATTTTGTCCTTCTTAACGAGTGCGCCTTATTATGATTTTTACGCTTGAGTAGGACACCAATGCGACTTTAATAATCTACGTAGTAATGCCAAATAAGTCGATACAAATCGCAAGTATGTAAATCATTTTGAAAATTTTTACCAAAGTACTGTTTCAAATAGAAATAGATGTTAAAGTTAGTGTAAATTTAAGAGAGGAATGAAAAAAGCAGAAACGGAACATAATATGACCGGCTATCAGTACCGAAACAGAATCAAATATTTGGGTTAATTACGGTTTTTCCCCTACTATTAAACATATAAACGAAAATTTATTTGATGTATGTACATTGTACAATGAGCATTTTACATCAGAGTTCCCCAGCGATATCCCCTGGGGCGCGAACATACGCGCCAATTTACACCGAATGCTAGCCGAAGTCATGCATCACTGTGTGTTTGAGAGAGACACAGTCACATTTTCACGCTCTCTGCTTGGGGAACGCTGGCCTATACCATTGTGCTTTCTACATTTAAAACTCTCAGTCATTCCTCTCTGAGTAGACTGTCTCTTTACCAGCAAATACGACGTATCTCCCTTAAGATTGTGCATCTTGCAATAAAGCGCTGCGTATCTTCTCTTTCTCTCATATTGCAACTCTTCTTCTTCTAGTTCCAATCCCGAATGGGACATCAACTACTCCTCTCCAGCGAAATCCGTTGTTAGCCATCGCTTTGAGTTCTCCTTAACTTTTCCCAATGCTTTCCGTCTCTCTACCGACAGTCCTCTTCCAAGTGCCTGGCAGTGTTGCCAGAACATGAGGAGCGAAAGTTGCTAAATTTGGAAAAAATAACTGCTAGAAAAAGCTAAAAATAAAAAAAAAAAGCCTAAACATAGTTGCTAATAGTCAAAACTAAACAAATTTTTTGTTTTAAACCTGAAATCCAATAAAAACCTTAAAAAAAAGTACTTTTCAAGGAGTTACGGCTAGAAAAACACTTAAATAGCGCTCTTAAAACCAAGGCTGCGCCCTGTTTTACATACATAATGGGCGCAAAAGAAAAGAGAGTGCAGCTAAACAAAATCTTTACCTTCCCCATCGTTCATTAAATTTATATAATATTACACTTTCAATTTGTTTGTATGCTGGCAAGTTTAGCCAATGAGCATTTTACACACATACATATCGCCGCACTGTTGCTAATGGGCACAAAGGAAAGAGAGCAAACGAGTAAGAGAGAGAGTGCAGCTAACAAAAATCTTTACCTTCCTCATCTTTTATTTTATTTATTCTAATGTGTACCTTACTTACTATTTGTAAGTCTTTAAGAACTACTTATTTTTCGTTTTTTTACTTTGGTTCCGAGATTTTCGTTTTTTTTACGCTTTGTGTGCTTCTTCTTTTTGGGTACTTCTACCAGACTGAGTTCAGTTTTGATTACCTCTATCAGGGCATCCAAATCCAATTCAGGTTTTTTATCTTTATCTGCGACAGCTTTGGTTTCAGAACTGCCGAGCTTAATAGATTTGTTTTATTTGATATTATATCAAATTTGGCAGCAGCTAGTTCTAATCTTTCTCTGGGACAAGATTAGCGAAATTGTTAGTCTTAGCACCAGCAACTAACAGTTGAAACAACAAGAATGCTAAGCGAACTATTTGTATTTGGTAATTTTTATTCCATCTGAAAGTTTTATGATTTTTTCATTTAAAGTCATTACTTAAGTATGATATCTGATATATTAAACATGATATCTCAAAAACTACCTTTTAAGCCCTAGTACTGAGGACGTTTGAATTTTCCTTTCGTCACAGTATTTCATATAAATAGAAGCACTTTCTAAAAGCACATGAGCATCGAAGCACAGCCAAGATGTTTCTAATTATATGAAATACTAGGCTTAAAGCCTATTCATTCTTGAGCTTATTAAATTGCACTTATATATAAATGTTATATAAAAAATTTAGTCAACTAAGTACATAAGAATAAACGTACCTATGTAGGTATGTATATATAAAATTTCAGAGCACTTTATTTAGAAAAAATGAATTTTCTCCTTTGGGTTAGTATGGGAGGGGTAGGGTTTTGAAACTAGGACTTAGTCTAAGCATTATCTGTGCCAAATTTTTATCCGATATCTCAATATTTGGACTTTATGCCACATTTTCGGGCATTCTGACCACCGCACGGTGTGTCGTTTAGAACAATCTAGAAAATGAAAATTATTTAATGATGTTTTTGTACATATGTGGTCGAAATAAGAAAAAAAAAATTGTTCCAGAGCACACTGGTCAGAATCGCGAAAAAAGTGGCATAAAGTCAGACATTCACCGTTCGAAAGTTAGGGGCACTAAAAATAAGAGATGGATTTTCCATGTAATATTTTATTTATGAAAGTATTTATCATTTCTAAATCGTTTAGATAAGTTTTATGGAAGAAAAATTATTTAGTTTTAACGTAGAAGTATAGTTGAATTCCTATATTGTGTGTATCATAGCGTCAGACTCATTTGAGGCGAAATTTTCTGACCACACATCGAACATCAACTTGTAATTAGTTTATCGAAAAAAAAAAACAACTTTGTGCTAATCGGTGCAAAACAACCTTATGCATTTTGAAAAGACCCTGAAACGACCTCCTCCTTTTACCTTACCAAGGTATATTTTTCGACCTTTACCTTGTACCTTAACTAGGTAAGAAAATTGAGGACCTTTCCAATCACTTATAATTCTACATAATTTGCTTTCCATCGAAGGATTTTTTTTTAAATTTTTTTAGCACAGGTTACAATTCCTTAAAATTGTATGGTGGAAACAGTGCATTTTGCCCAAGATGCAAAATTCAGTTGTAGTGAGAACAAGGCATAAAAACTTGGAAATGTCAAGCATGCCTTGAACTATGTGTCAACCCTAAAACTTGGTGTTTCTTTCTGTATTCTTTCTTTTCATTTCTGTCTGCCGTTCGAGTCGGTAAAGCAACAATTTCTACGAAAAAATTTCTACAAAAAAAAAAACCGAAATTTTCATAATGGCTGTAAATGTTTCTTGCTCGGAGCTGCTAAAGTGGATCAATGACCTACTGGAAACCGAATTCAATAAAATCGAGGACTTGCGCACGGGCGCCGCATATTGCCAGCTAATGCATATGCTGTTCCCCCAGGCCGAATTACCAATGGATCGCGTCAAGTTCTCCACGACCGACACGCAGGACTGTTTGCAGAATTTTGATATCTTAAAGCAGGCCTTCCAAAAGATGGGCGTAAACAAGGAAATATTGGCTCAACGTCTGGTAGAAGGAAGTCACAATGAGAATTATAAATTCCTGGAATGGTATCAGAAGTTTTACCAAGAAAATGAGACAGGTCGCGAGTACCATGCCCTAGCCGAACGGTTTGGCAAGAAAATGGGATATTCTTCAACGGAGGAAGGAAAAGATATATTGAAGTCCGACTCGGATGCTGAAACTACGCTGGTAGATATGGACGAAGAGCAAGAGCTACGTGACAAAATCGTGCTGTTGAAGGACGCCCTACAACGTTGCCATATCAGCATGGAGCAGATAAAGACAATCTGTTTGAAGTATCCACAGGCCAACACTGATCCCGAGATTAACAAGAAGATGCATAGAGAAGTGCTAGAAGTGACATCAGGCATATTGAATTGGTTGCACAATGAATGTTATTCCTCACCAAATTAAAGCACGTGTTTTGCGAAAACTTCACACACAAACACAAATACACATATGCACACACACACACACACACACACACATTCTGGTTTAATAAAAATCGTTTTGCTGTAGAAAGCCCAGCAGCTGCACCTGAACATATTTTGCGTAATGAAGTCATGGTTTTGGGAGGAATTCTCTGTGGTATCCTATGAAGAACTGCTGCTGTAAGGATGAGTTTGTTGTGGAAGCGGACTGGGTGAACATCCGTTTCCTGGCAAAGGTGTGTCATTCAGCTGCCAGCTGAAGGTTCCGCCATTGTGTTAGTTCCCAAACAATAAGTGGTAGGTTAGGTTAGGTTAGGTTGTAGTCGGCCACTTTGGGCCCATTGCGATGCCAAGTTTGTTCCCTGTTAACCCTTTTTAAGACTGAGGGGGGATCCTCGGTACTGAACCATTGTGTGGACAGAATGAATTTTAGTAGAGCTGGGATCTCTAGCCCGGATATCTCCGAGAGGTTGAGTAAAAGAGGTTGACCAAGTGTCCTAAGTCTCCTTCTACTTAAAGCAGGGCCGATGGCAGAGAAGGTGTTGTGCTGTTTCCTCCTCTTCTTCATATATGCAACTTCTGCAGAAGTCATGGGGCGTGCTGCGTGTCTGCCCATAAGACAGTGACTCGTGAGGGTCCCCACCAGAAGTGAAATGTGTTCCCTTCTGTTACGTAAAAGGCCACGTAAGTCTCGATACAGCACAGGAGGAAAGGTTTTTCCATCGATCCATGGCGAGACGGAGTGTTTCAGCTTTTGTGTCCCAATCATACTCTTCTTTGAAAGGAGTTAGCAGGTGGTACCTATTCTGGCCAGTTTGTCTGTAGACTAGTTTCCTTCTTTGTTGCGGTGTCCAGGCACCCATATTAGGTGTATACTAAAATGTTGTGCGTTCTCGTTTAGAGATAGGCGACATTCAGTAAGTGTTTTAGCATTGTTGGTATGTGGGTCAAGTGCTTTAAGGGCGGCTTGACTGTCTGAATATATACATAAATACGTTTCCTTCTCTGACCGTGAGCGTGTTAAGGTAGGTGGCAGCTTCCTGGATGGCTACCATTTACGCTTGGTACACACTGCAGTGGTCAGGAAGGCGGAACGACAAGTTCAAATTTAAGTTGGGAATACTCAATCTCCTACTTTTTTGGTCGAGCTTAGAACCATCAGTGTATATGTTAATGGCGTTGGCTCTGCTGTGGGGAAGGTTTTCCCACTCATGTCTGCTCATGTTGTCGAACGTCGTTATTGGTATACAGTAGTCTGTATTTAGTGGTATACCCTCTTGGTCTTCGAGAATGGTGGAGTGTCCCGAATTGCCCCTATACCTGGCTTCGAACTCCCTTAGTCTTAAGGCTGTTGTGATAGCCTTTGTATGGTAAGTTTTACAAATTATTTAGATTAGGTTTTCTACAGCATGCTAAATTTCAGTATTTTACGCACAAAGAAGTCGCCGTAACAATGTGAGACCTTGTGAATGTAGAAATCAAGCTTGGAGAACCCACATGAAGGTGCCCTCCAGGCCACTGGGTCTTTTACTCCAAACCAAGTTGCACATTTTGTGCTTAAAGCAGAGCAAACGTATTAACAGCTTGGGCACATCATCATCTCTGGCTTTGGTATCAATGAATGAGGCCAATTTGGTCAAGGGTAATGTGGTATAGATGGACATTGACGTACCATCGAGTGGCCCATGCGACACCAAGCCGAAGCTTGTTATGCGCGAACCCCAAGCAAAATAGCAGCCCACCTCCCGCCCAACCAAACGAGAGGCGCAGCCACTAACGACGTGTGACACGAAATCGCAAAGGAAAAACATAAAGTAATGTTAACTACGGGCTAAATAAGTAAAAATAGTCATTTTTAAAGGAGTTCATTAGTGGTTAGTGTTCATATAAATCAGCACAGAGGACACGAAACGGTTCATGCAAGTCATAGTTATAGTAGTAGTACAACGATTCAGTGTTAGGAGGATAAAATTACTAGGAACGTTGAGGTTAATTTGGCCAACCAACTCAAATGAGTCGATTTCACCATTAATTAATTTATTCCAAGCAAAACTCTACGGTTAATAAGGGAGAGAAGGTTAATCAAAAGAAGTCTACTAGAGTACGATGGTAAACGGATCTCAGGATTTCAGCTTAAACCACGAAGAGCAAACAATAAAAACTGCTTTTGCACGAATATTTCGGAGACCACACACAAGATCAAGATTGAGAGAAGCTTGGCCCTGGCCCTCCTGGAGGTGCTGTTTGAGCCAATTTTACTTTACACACAAGATCTGTACTCGAGAATCGGACGGACAAGAGAAGAATGCCTTTGTTTTTTGCAACTATCTTGAAAACGAAAAATTTCCCAAAATCAGCCTTAGTACCAATAAAAGGGCTAATCAAGACTTATAAGTTAAGCGTATTTTCAAAATACAAATTCGTTTCATTTTGACATTTTTCTTACTTTAAATGTGTACGACTGTTCCGTTCGACATCATGGAAATACCCATATATAGTAGTTTTCTGGATTTTCGTTGAGGTGAGTACTGAGGTTTAAATACTTAAGAAATTTTGAATTTAAGTGTCACAATTATTCAACATATTTGTTCAATCGAAAATACATTTAGGGCCGATTTCACTTCTACATAGAGCTATCTGTCACATAAACTAACAAATAACCAGGGTTCGGAATTGCTCGCTCGCGAGCAGCCTACACTGACTCTTTTTGACTCCCGCTCTGAGCAGCGAGCGGTAGTCCGCGAGCAGCGTGCAATGTGCAATTCCGAACCCTGCAAATAACAGAGTAAGGGCCGATTTCACATCTTCTACATAGCACTATCTGTCACATAAAGTACCATATAACAGAGTAAATTGTAACTTTATCTGACACATAGCAGCTATCTAGAAGAAGAGAAATCGGCCCTTAATTGTAACTTTATCTGACACATAGCAGCTATCTGAAAGAAGAGTAATCGGTCCTTAGGGTTTTCATGTTAACTTAGTTATCAAGTAATCAACAGCCGAGTCCGTCACTTTAAAAGCAATCGTGACCAAACTTTGCACAAAGTCTTTTAGTACAAGTACGCTGTACACTTGTCGGAACCGTCCGGATCGGACGACTAAAGCATATAGCTCCCTTAGGAAAAATCTTCGTAGTATAAGGATAATCAAATTCCTTCGCTAAGTGCTTAATGAAACCAAGAAGACTCCTGGCTTTACAAACAGTAGCAGTAACATTAGAGTCAAATAAAACCCCTAGATCATTTACCTCATAGGCTGCATCATTAAAACATTCTAGTGTACTAGTCTAGTCTAGTAAGACTGACGGAAGATCATTTATGAAGAGAGTAAAAAGCTATGGATCCAAGTGACTACCTTGACTCCAGAGGTAACCTGGATTAGTTTAGAATATGAATTACAAAACAGAACTTCCAACTAAGAAGGTAAGTTGCAAAAACAATTAAACTCAGTTTATGAAGCAGCAAGAAGTGATTAACAGAATCAAAAGCCTTACTAACATCAGTATAAATGATGTCAATTTGCATCTTACATAAGAACCCTTTGATCACTAATGATGTAAGCTCTAATAAGTTAGTGATAGTTGATCGACGCTTCACAAATCCATGTTGATAGGGTGATATAATGGAACTACATAAATGTAGCAGTTCAGATGTCATAATTCTCTCAAAAGCTTTAGGAATTGCAGACAACTTGGAAATACCCTTATAATTTTCAACATCCGACTTTTTACCTTTTTTATGGAGAGCAATGATAAAAAATTCTTTCCACAACACAGGGAAAGAGGATAACTCAAGAGACAATTCAAATAATTTATGAATAGGCTTACTAAGTGCATCAGCACAAAACCTAAGTACACAAGCAGGTACTACATCGGGACCCGGTGCATACACAAAGAAGAGAGCTTTCAGTGATTACAGGGCTAAAAATACAATTAGACCCATTCAACTGATAGGGGGGGTATGGTTGATTCGCAAAGAAGCTAGAAGACGAGTAGGTTGACGTTAAAAACTCGGCAAACAGATCGGCTATGGCCTGATCAGTGTTTGCTTTCGCATTACCATACCGCACAGAATAGGGCATAGTGGAAGATTTGCGTTTAGAGTTAACAAACGTATAAAACTGCTTAGGATTGTGCGAGAATTGAAGCCTGCAACGGTTAAGATAATCTTTAAGCTCTAATAAGTTAGTGGTAGTATATCGACACTTAACAAATAGAGCTTCATATAAAAACGGGTGGTAGGCAAATCCTTTTGCTGACGCACTTCACTCATTAAACACCAACAATTGATGTTTCATGGGATCCTTGACATAGTCCTCAGGGGGGGGGGGGGGCAGGCAAAGACAAAGAACGATTTAAACCAGCGGTGGGCATGAAATTTGAGTTTGGGAGCAGCCCAACAACAACAGAAAAAACAACCGTTATCAGCGAGTCTCGATCGCCCAAAATTCTACTGTTGCGCCGTGCTCCGATTCGCATTGTCTTTGTTGTTGTTTACAATTTAAAGCGAGAATGAGGCTGACTGGCGCCAATTGCCGAAAAAAAATCGCGGAGCAATGGGAGCACGGGCTTGCCCACCGCTGATTTAAACACTTCTAGATCACCGCACTGCAACTTGAACATGGCATCATGATAGTTCTTTTCTTCTAGGCACTGAGGATGCAGGACCAAACAAATGGCCAGTAAAAGATATACATATCTGCTCTGCTTGCTTATTGATCTGATCGGTCTGCAAAATTATGAATATACAGCAAGATGTATCGGCGGCATAAGTAGCGGCGCATCATCATATAGGCAAAGCCCACATAGTACAAGATGGAAATCTGTGGGAATAGGCCGACTTCTTGTGGATCTCAATGGGCTCGAGAACCTTGATGGCCCAGCAGTGAGCGGACACGCAAAAGGTGCATCAAGGCGAAATAGCCCAACATTTTGTAGAAAGAAAGTTTGCCAAAGTCTCCAGCCACAGTCTGGACATCCACACCCTGAGACCTCCTTCTTGATGTTTTGAGATATCCACCAGGGAGTGCTCCAGACATTACAGTGATTAACGCATAGCTGCTGGATCGCATGCTGCGATTTGTCCGTCAAGTGAGCGCGATACTGGCAAAGAGCCAATATCGATGAAAATATACTAGAAGATATATTTAAATATTAAATCTTAACTAAAATTCCATCATATTGAAGTTAATTTAAGTTTTGTAAAATCTATATTATTCTCTGTTGTTGTGAAATCCACATATACACAAGTATTATGGAAACTAATCAAATGGAAATGTCTTAATGAAATAACACAGTGTCTTAAAGATCTCGTTATGTTATCAAAGTAAATTTTGAGTTTATTTATATTGTAAACCTAATACGATGTTAATGAATAATCTGAATACTTAAATCAGAGATGGGCGCGTTGCGACGTTCACAATGCACACGAAGGCAGCGCTGCCTCGTGTGCAGTGTGAACGTCGCGACGCGCCCATCTCTGACTTAAATGAATAAAGCGCTTCGATTTCCTCCGAAAACCATTTTGAGAAAACCGAACCGGTGGTTTGAAAACCGAACCATCCTTTAATTCTTCACCTGTTTGCATCCCGCCCACAAACTGCTTCAAAATAAATAGATTTTTCATGTCACATTTTTTGTTATTTAAAAAAATAACAGATTTTATTAAAAAAAAAAAAATATGAAAATAATTAATTCAATTAATAAAAATATATAACTAGCCAAGTCATTCGACTGACTTGTGAGAAATGTGTCTGTTCGTTGTAGGCAATCCTGGCTAATCCTTTTGGTTGCGTTTTTTTTTATTATTACATGGCGAGGGAAGCGGCGGAAAATTGGCCTTGTTAAGATTAAAGGTCTGGGGATTAGTTATTTCAATCGGTGGCTCCGCCAACGTTTGTACAGCCACATCCACGGCAGCTCTGGATGTATGTCCTGATCCTCCAGCGCCCGCAACAGTGGGGGCATTCTAGAAATTAAAGGAGGGTGGGGTGGGGAAATTTTACAACTCAATTAATAAATAAAATAATATTAGAAAGAAATTCCGTTACTTTGACAGTGTTGGTTAAGGAAGGCGTAACATACCAAAACAGAGTGAGGCATGCGTTACATACCAAAACAGAGTGAGGCATGCGTTACATACCAAAACAGACTTTAGAGGCAGTTTGAAATCAAATCCACACCCACCTGTGGTCGCCAATGTCCCACAAATCCTGCCCCATTATTGTGACGATAGGCTGAAGGAGCCTGCTGCTGCTGTGCCTGATAGCGTTGCTGTGCCTGATAGCGTTGCTGCGGTTGATAACGCTGTTGCGGCTGATAACGTTGCTGCTGGTGGTGCTGCTGGCGATGATGCCACTGCATATTGGAATGTCCGTGTGGATACGAGCTGCGTTTATAACGATTGCCCATTGGCATTTCAAAGAAGTTTTCACCGTGAATGGCATACATCTGTGCAGCATGTATATGCTCCTGGGTGACATTCACAGGAAAATATGGTATATTGTCCATCCCATTATTGCGGCCACCTCCGCGGTGGTGGTGATTGTAATGATGGTTATTGTATGGATAATAATTGTTCGGCCAGCGGGCTGTACGTGGTAGATGCTGATGTGGATGTGACCACTGTGCTGGTTGCTGCAGTGGTACAGCATGTGCCCACTGTGGTGGTGGTTGCTGCCACTGTGATGGTTGGCATTGAGCATGTATTGGCTGTTGTATGTAATAGTAAGGCGGAGGCGGAGGCACCTGCAGATGCTGCGGCAATGGCGGTGACACGAAATTCATACGCAAGTGGCCAGTGTTGGGTTGCAAGTTATTGATGTTGGGTTGGAAGTTACTAATGTTGGGTTGATATTTGCGATTATTTCTGTTGGCAATAATTGGAATTGCTGAATAATCTTGCTTAAGCTGATACAGCAACATGTTGTTGTGGTCCTGCTCTTGGTCTTGTTCATCTGGCATCCCAATCTCATCCATATCGAACATCTCCCAATTGGGTTTTAAAAAAGCCGCCTTGATGCTTTCAACAATGCTATTTGAATTGGGATCTATATACTTGTAACTATGCCAATCGTTCACATCCAATTCGCGCACCACACGATCGATTACATTCTCCGGCTCCTCCTCTGGCTGTTCCTGCTGTTCCGGCTGCTGCTCCTGGTCGTTGTCCTGAGTACGGGCTGCGGCCAAGGATTTGGCACGTTGGGTCTCATAGCCTATGGGTGTGAGGTGAGCAGCTGCAATAGCATCACCAACATCCTCAATATTTGTCTCCTTTTGATTATTGTTTGCGTCTACCTCATCAGCATTATTGTTCGGTATGTTCAGCTGTAAAGGACTTTGCCAGAATTCTGTTTTGCCTTCCATCATGGGCATTAAGGGTCCAAAAGTGGTTTGATTTAGGAAACCAAAGGTTCTAGTAGTGTTGGAGTCGTTAGCTCTGGCGAGTGGTTGGGCAATGGACAACTTCTTTGGTATAATGGGCCACTTGGAGATTACTTCATCTGCTGAACCAAAACGTTTCATATCCATAAAATGAGCTAAGGTCAATGGCTGTGGCTCATTACGATGATAATAACACTCCTGGACACGTTGCACAGTCGCTAATTCAGCCCGGACAATAGTTGTTACTTCGCCTCCAGCTGCAATTGACTTGTGGATATGCTTGTCAAGGCCACGATGATTATCTGGGTGAAAGTGGAAAAAAAAAACCGAAATATAATAAATATACACAATACTCGAGAATATCAAAAATTTGTAACTTATGGGGAGAGGAGATGTTGAAGTCTAAAACAAAATATCAAATTGGTTTGGTTCCATAGGTTCTCGGGTTGCTACGTTTTCATTTTCTGGCATTACTTTTTTTGGGTCCGATTTGGACAGTTTTGTAACACGTTTGTTTTACCATTATTTTAACATTTTTGACGAGTTTTCTTAAGATCGGTCAATCGGTACAAAGGGAGTCTGCACAGTGGTTCGACCCTGTTCGCTAGCGATTACTAGAAGCTATTCACAAGTGCAAGATTGTAAAGAATAAAAGACCTAAAGGCTTCGTTGGAAAGGTTGTCACTGAGAAGAGGAAAGTTATTATTGTACTCCCTACATAGAATGCGAAATGGACAATTAGAGGCATATAAAGAAGAAGCAACAGGAAGCCACAAGGGAAGGGACATTAAAGTTCAGTTACTAAGCGCCCGATTAGATACTCAGCGTCAATATTACCCCTTATAACGGTGCCGGACAAATGGAGAGGATAAAAAAGTGTGCTTGTGTTGGTGTGCAAAAGAGCTCTCTCCAGCCTACAGCCGTTTTACTTGCAATTCAGTGTTCACCGATTCTCATAATCATGAGTTCGGCTCGCGTTTGCATAAAAACACGACTGACTTCGCTTCCTGGTAGCTATGGCTGGCCGGGTCTGCTTTAAAACCTGGTTCCCGGAGAGCGAGAGAGAGAGAGAGAGAAATGGAAGCAAGAAACTGCCATCAGGGAGAACGAGATTACCATCCACACAGGCGGTTCGGAAGCTGGCATCTTCAATGAAGAACTAGCTACACAGCTCTCACTCCGTCTACCGAACTGGTGTAGCGTTTTCCAGGCAAAGATCTTTGCAGTCTGGACGAAACTCCAAGGAACATCTCAATTCTAGTCGACACTCAGGCTGCCAGCGCTAAAGCCCTAGTTCGCAGCACGGTGACAGCCTTGAACCAAATCCAACAACATTCCATCACTCTCGTCTCGAGTGCGCAAGGAACGGACATACTAGAAACATACAAAGACCCCTGCAGAACATCATAACAGAAGTACTACCCAAATCCAGAACTAGGGCGGAACAACAATGGGACCCCACCCCTGGCTGTTCCATCTTCCGATCACTCTGGTCCAGATAATCACCTAAAAGAACTTTCCAGCTCCTACACTTTAAGCCTAGTACTCAAGGCGTTCGAATTTTCCTTTCGTCACAGTATTTCACAAAAATAGAAACACTTTCTAAAAGCACATGACCATCAAAGCAATACCAAGGTGTTTCTAATTATATGAAATACTGTGACGAACGGGAAATTCGAACGCCCTCAGTACTAGGCTTTAGCAAGAACAGGATTAGACCTATCATATAGGAGTCATAAAGGGGCACTGCACCATATGTCATATGGCCATCAGGATGCGCGCACCCCACCATGACTTCTTCAGCATCTGGGAAAACCATTCTTTGAAGACCTGGGTAGTCTGTCTGATCTGCCCTTGGAGGACCTGGCTCTTTCTTCGACTCCTTAAACAGTTCAAATAGTCATACATATATATTATAAATTTTGCATAGTACCAGACCGTCAAAACCCATCCAACCCCTCACATCACCTCATTTCCCTTTCCCCAATTAGGCATCACAATGGGCCATAAGGCCTTCGGGTGATCAAGGCCTCAGCCAAGCATCCTATTTAACCAACCTAACCTAACCTGTTAGGCAAGAGATTGAGAGAAGCTTCGCCCTGGACCTCATTTGGAGGCGATGTTTGAGCCAATTTTACAACCTAACCTGTTCTCAAACAGGGTTCCCCAAGAAGAGAGAAATGTAACTGTCTCTTTCTCTCTCATTCGGTGTGAATTGCCCTGTGTATTCACCGCCAGAGGCTATGGCTGGGGAACACTAATCTAAAACTTTACAAAAGATTTGAACCGTTTCCTAAGCATATGAAGCCTTTTTTACTTTATCCTACAGCTGGATCTCAACCTTTAATGTTCGTTTTCGTTAAAAAATTACCTAAAAGTGATTACATTTTATAATCAAAAGTTCAGAAGGAGAATTTTTTATATATTAGGAGTTCAAAAGGACCCGACGACCCTTTTTTTCCAGCCAAACTGAGAACAAAAACATGACTTAAGCTGTTTTTAAAATCAAACTTTATTCCAAACAAAAGATCATAAATTTAAAACATTCGGTTTCAGATCTGTTTTAATAACCCAAACAAAAGGATTCGTGGTACCGAAACGGTTCTAAGTGCTTACAGCCTTCGGAATGGCAGTAATTTAGCCCGTAGCCAGTAGAACGGAAACGAAACGGTTAACGGTTTATCTATCTAAATGCCGGGTTTACCTTTAATACCCTTTCGGTATCATTCACAAAACACACTTCTGTGATACGACATAAAATTCTGTGTTAAAATTTTGATTTTCAGTACCAGCTTTTAAAAATTAGAAATGATTTCAGAACTGAGTCAAGTAATATGTACAAAAGTTTTATTTTTAAAACTGCTAAAAAATAAATATAATAGTTTCAGTGGTAATAATATGGACCCACTATGCAATAATACAATTAACTAACTGTAAGATCCATCGTCAAGTACGTTGAAAAACGCAACATATTGACCCTCACGAGTCATGAATAAAGACGAGCGAGCGCCGATCTAGGAGTAAAGAGAGACGCTTTCCCTACTAAGCAAAGTTGGCTAAGAAGAGAAATATGTGGATGATATTGTTTGCATTATAAGGAAAAAAGACGCTCAGACTATACTAGATACACTGAACAAACAACATCATCGGATTCAGTTCACAATGGTAGTGAAGAAGGACAACAAAATATGCTACCTTGACACGGAAATAAAGAGAGACGACGGAAAACTAAAACTTAAGTGGTACTCAAAAACCATAGCGTCAGGAACAGTGCCGGCCAAATGGAGAGGATAAAAAAGTGTGCTTGTGTTGGTGTGCAAAAGAGCTCTCTCCAGCCTACAGCCGTTTTACTTGTAATTCAGTGTTCAGCGATTCTCATAATCATGAGTTCGGCTCGCGTTTGCATAAAAACACGACTGACTTTGGTTCCTGGTAGCCTATGGCTGGCCAGCTCTGCTTTATAAGCTTATGTAGAAACATTATACCCAACAAAGTACGTCTATGCTCAAGTGAAGGTAAGTGTAAAAGCTTAAGTTTAGATATATAAGGAGAGTGTCTAAACTGTGGGTCCCAATCAGTGATTGGAAAGGTACTCAATTTTCTTACCTAGCTAAGGTACAAGGTAAATGTCAAAAAATATACCTAGGTAAGGTAAAAGGTTTCCGGAATTTCCAGTACCTAGGTAAAGTTAAAGGTACAAAAAAGGTACTTTAAAACTTTTTTCGTCACCTAATCTGTTGCTTTTTGGTGTAAGTATTTGGCCTCCGCATCTTAAAATAAAAAAAAACATTACAAATATGTTTATACTTAATCAAAGATGCAAACGAATTGCTAATATCGGCAAGAAAAGTTAAGGCTTCCATTTCAATATTGAAATTTTCATAACAATTCTCTCATTTCAGAGTCATTTGTATTTGAACTCTCATTGACAATAGGTTCCAAATTGTCCGTAATTTCTTCAACAAGATAATCTTTAAAACACTTTACTTCAGTTTGTTTAACATGGTTTAGTTGTTTTAATATGGAGTTCAATTGAATTTAACTTTTCGAAGTCTCATAGTGGACCAAAACCAAAGTCTTTGTCTCGCTTGAAGTCAAGTTTTCAATAAAACGAAATCGTTTTAACTCCCTTTTCAAGAGCATCTTTAAGTGGATCCCAATATTTCAAAATATTCAAGCATTGAAGTTTATGTATTATGAAGTAAAGTAGGCAGCAAAAATCCTACATAACAACAAAATCTTTCGCCCTGTAGAAGATCATTAGCCTTAGAGAAAATGTCAGTAACAACATTATGCAATTCTTGTGGCGCAAAAAGCTTTTAATTTAAGCTTACAAATTTTCTTAACTTCATCTGCTAACAGCATTCCAAAATGCCGTGGCTTTCGCTAAGGAAAAATTGTACAACCGCTTGAAACATGTGTTTAGTAAAGCTAGTTCAGCATTTTTTTGGGGACAACTAAGTTGAAATTTTGTGATACGAATCGAAAATGCCTTGGCAAAATAATTTCAGCATGAACTGAACCATTCAGCTCTATTACCTTTAAATCAGACTCTTCTAATAACTCAGGCTTTATGCTAATTCCTTTAAAACTGTACACTTTAAATGCTTTACAGTAAGTTGGATGCATTATCTGTAACTGTTTGACATATTTTGGTATTTCTAAGTCCGTATTTTCTATGAACTTTAGCTTATATGTGCGTTTACACAGGGCTAGTGATTGAGGGTTCCAAATACACGAACCAAACTCCAAAATGGGCCTCACTAAGGGGTATAAACAAGAGCTTGGAGCCCAAAATATTGGGGGTCAGGTTTCACTACTTATATGTTTTCGCCAAGGTTCTCAAAGCCATAGCTGGGAGCAGCAGGGGCAAAGAGAAAGAAAGCCACCACATACGCATCAATTGGCAGGTCACTACTGAGCTATGCTGACCCCATTTGGTCTCCATCCATGAGCGACACACAATGAAGGAACCTGCAAACAGTCCAAAATGCGGTCCTCTGAGTGGCAATAGGATGTCAAATGATGGAAGACCGAAATGCTACCTGTAAGACAGCACAACGAAATGCTCTTCCAACTATTCCTAATAAATTGTCAAAATCCATTCCACCCAAAGCACAATATTACCGACGGACTCATGTGCAGAAGAGACAAACCAGTTCGCTTCGATCTCATTACTCGTATTACCCTTTCATAGTGCATCTTTTCGGCTCTCGACCGATGACGCAATCCGAGTGCATAGAAGCCAGGAATGAGGCACAACACCACCATGATTGAAAACACCATTAACAATATACACAACAACGTTGTCCTAGGTGGCAGATCCCCGCCTATAGACCAGAGCTAGAGAACACTACCAAGATCAACTAGAACAACACTCGCACAATTACGCTCAGGAAAGAGTAGGCAACTAAACAGTTATCTGGCCCGCATCAATCCAGACATATTGGATACATGCCCGAAATGCGGTCAAGGACCACATGACACAGTACACCTGTTGAATCACACTATGAACTCATCCTATCGAGGCAGCCACCT
The DNA here is from genome assembly GCA_037044535.1 of Lordiphosa magnipectinata. Taxonomy (NCBI): domain Eukaryota; kingdom Metazoa; phylum Arthropoda; class Insecta; order Diptera; family Drosophilidae; genus Lordiphosa; species Lordiphosa magnipectinata. Next base: position 65,510 of record JBAMBO010003177.1, on the reverse strand, counting down.
TCCTCGAATTGGACTTGGGTTCATAATATCAACATCTACTAATTTTGCACTACCTTTTTCTTTCTTCTTCTTTCCTTTTCATACTACGTACATACTTGTCAATCCAGTCGCTACAACAACAACAAGAGCTTGGTCGTGTAATGATCATTGAATTCCTTAGACCAACGTTTAATAAAACCGAACAAGCCCATGGCTTTATTCACAGAAAGTTCAATGTGATTGCCAAATGAAAGTTTATGGTCAAGGGAAGATAATGGAAAGATTCAACTTGTTCAAGCTGATAAGAATTCAATATATAGTCATAGATTTACACTTATCCCTGTTCAAATGCAACAAATTGTAGGAGCAAATCAACCTGAAGCAAAGCAGAATCGTTGGGCGAGTTATGGCTCAGGAGTTTCCCTTGGGACCTATGTATCGAAAGACTACTTTCTGAGTTCTAGACTGCAGATAAGATTTTATCCAATTAAGAAGCCCCAGCGGAAATTCCAACAGACGCAATTTCAGCATCCGAAGACACAATGAGAAACACTGTTGAAAGTCTTACTAAAATCAGTAAAAATAACATGTGTTTGTTACCCTTGAGCAGAGATGGGCATGCACACATATCGTCACACTTTTCACACGCATACAAGCACAATTTGCGTGCGCCTCATTCGTGTTCTATAAATAGCTTTCAATGCTTATAGCGTACGTGTGATTTTGTGCAGTCGGCCGCGGCAGAGTCCTATGCACACGCAGGCAGCGCGCTGCCTCGTGTGCATTAGAACGTCGCGACGCGCCCATCTCTGCCCTTGAGTGAAACCATGGAATCACTAAAGAAGCAAATTCCAGTAAGTTTGTAGTAATGGATCTGTTTTTTAACCTTCAAGTTTTTCTTGGCTCTGGTTCTCGTTATGTTTGCACATAACTTTAAAACAGGAACACACCACACCACAAAGAAAGGCTAGTTGACCGAACAGCCGTTTCATTGGTATCTCTACCAAATCATTAGCGGTCCGTACCTGTTCCACAAACAGAAAACAGCTCCCGCCTCATGCTTGCAATGCCATAGTCGCTTGGGAACTCCAATGCGACTCAACAGCACAAACAGGCACAACGAGACAGAGCTGCATTGGGTTATATAAAAGGGGAACATGAATGCTGTAACTGAGATGCTATAATCTGTACAAAGAGTTTAGATATTGCAGAAAGTTTCGCCATGAAACTGTAGTTAGAAATGACAGAACGTTATCCCCTTTTATGTAAGGGAATAATGAAAGATTCTTTCCAAGGAGTTGGAAACAAAGACTGCTCAAAAAAATAGAGCAAACAATAGAAGACTACATCAAATTTGTTTGCTGTAGTTCCCCTCTAGTACGGCTGGGGTCAGTCACTCTATTTTCGTCAACCCAGCGTTGCTCTTTGTACGGTGATGAGTCGTGCCGCCTGTCAAATTGTAACATGGGCCGAGCGCGTGTCGAACGAGTGTCGCTTAAAGTAGCCCCATACATGTCATTGCATGGGTCAAACGAGTGTCGCTTATGTTGCTTCTCTGCATGGCATTGCGTCGACCTAGCGTGCCTGGAGAGCCGTTAACGTATTGAGCGGACATCGCCTTGAAAAATACGTCAGTCGAGCGTCAACGACAGTCACAAACTCGTCGACGGAACGTTGATACAGCGTGGGTCGGCCGTACTACAGAGTCTTCTAGTCTCTGAGATCAAGGTGTTCACACAGACACACGTAGGGACGGACAGGACTATATCGACTCTGCTGTTGATGCTGATCAAGTATATAAAGTATATTTATATGCTCGGAAATGATGCCTTTTGCCTACAATCTACATTTGCACGACTTTAGTATACCCTTTTTACACTACGAGTAACGGGTATACAGACGCTACCATTGAAAACAAAAAAGTTTTTCACACTAGAACTACTTTTTCAACCGATCGTTCCTATGACAGCTATATGCTATAGTCATCCGATTTGAAACAAACTTGGCAGAATTGTGTGGTAGCATATTAGTATTGATCAGTAACAGGTTTGAGAGCGATAGCATTGAAAACAAAAAAGTTTTCCTACTAAGACTTTTTCTCAGACATATCTTTTGTATGACAGCTATACTATATAGTTGTCCGATTTTCATAAAACTTGGTGGAATTATGTAAAAGCATAGAAAACTGATAAATACGAGGTTTGGGGGCGTTCACATTGAAAAGAAAAAAGTTTTACTCACTAAAACTACTTTATCGACCGATAGTTCCTATGGCAGCTATCATCCGATTTAAATGAAACTTGGCAGAATTGTGTAGAAGCATATAAAATTGACCAATACCAAGTTTGGGAGCGATACCATCGAAAACAAAAAGGTTTTCCTACTAAGACTTTTTCTCAGACATATCATTTGTATGGCAGCTATACTATATAGTTGTCAGATTTTGATAAAACCTAGTGAAATTATGTAAAAGCATAGAAAACTTATAAACACGAGGTTTGGGGGCGTTCACATTGAAAACAAAAAAGTTTTCCTTACTAAAACTAGTTTTTTGAACGGATAGTTCCTATGCCAACTATATGCTATAGTCATCCGGTTTGGATCAAACTTGGCAGAATTGTGTAGAAGGCATATAATATTGATCAATAACAAGTTTGGGAGCGATAGCATTGAAAACAAAAAGTCATTGAGAAGACGTCTGTCCTACAACAACAGATCCAACAAGAGGCGCATTGTTCGCACTCCTGGCGGTCGCCTGGTCTACCAATACGTGAAGAAGAACAAGACTGTGCCCCGTTGCGGCCAGTACAAGGAGAAGCTTAAGGGCATCACTCCCTCCCGTCCCAGCGAGCGTTCACGTCTGTCGAAGCGTCACAAGACTGTCTCTCGCACCTACGGTGGTGTCTTGTGCCATGGCTGCCTGCGTATTGTCCGTGCTTTCCTCATCGAGGAGCAGAAGATTGTCAAGGCAATGAAGAGCCAACGTGATGCTCTGGTCAAGCCTGTCAAGAAGGTGGTGGAAGCAAAAAACCAGCTGGCAAATCTACCGACCAACTGGGAGCTAAATCAATTGCTGGCAAGAAACCCGCACCCAAAAGTGTGAAGTCCAAGAAGTAAATGGAAGGATTTTTGGACGTGGAATCAGTTTTGTAATAAAGAAGAACCACAAATGTAAAATAAAAAAAAAGTTTTTCCTTCAAAGACTTTTTTCAGAACTATATTTTGTATGGTAGCTATACTATTTAGTGGTCAGATTTTGATAAAACCTGGTGAAATTATGTAAAAGCATAGAAAACTGATAAATACGGGGGCGATCGCATTGAAAACAAAAAAGTTTTACTCACTAAAACTACTTTTTCGACCGATAGTTCCTATGGCAACTATATGCTATAATCATCCGATTTGGTTCAAACTTGGCAGAATTGTGTGGTAGCATATAATATTGATCAATAACAAATTTGGGAGCGATAGTTTGGAAAACAAACAAGTTTTTCATACTAAGACTTTTTTTCAGACCTAACTTATGTATGGCAGCTATACTATATAGTGGTCAGATTTTGATAAAACCTGGTGAAATTATGTAAAAGCATAGAAAACTGATAAATACGAGGATTGGGGACGTTTGCGTTGAAGACAAAAAAGTTTTTCCCACTAAAAATACTTTTTCGACCGATGGTTCCTATGGCAGCTATATGATATAGTCATCCGATCCGGCCGATTCCGACAAATGTGCAGCGTATTTGTACCAAAAGGCTTCGTGCAATGTTTGGTTAAGATAGCTTTAAAACAGACGGAGCAGATAGCATATATCAACTCAGCTCGTCATGCTGATCAAGAATAATATCATTTGTATGGCAGCTATACTATATAGTTGTCAGATTTTGATAAAACCTAGTGAAATTATGTAAAAGCATAGAAAACTTATAAACACGAGGTTTGGGGGCGTTCACATTGAAAACAAAAAAGTTTTCCTTACTAAAACTAGTTTTTTGAACGATAGTTCCTATGCCAACTATATGCTATAGTCATCCGGTTTGGATCAAACTTGGCAGAATTGTGTAGAAGGCATATAATATTGATCAATAACAAGTTTGGGAGCGATAGCATTGAAAACAAAAAGTCATTGAGAAGACGTCTGTCCTACAACAACAGATCCAACAAGAGGCGCATTGTTCGCACTCCTGGCGGTCGCCTGGTCTACCAATACGTGAAGAAGAACAAGACTGTGCCCCGTTGCGGCCAGTACAAGGAGAAGCTTAAGGGCATCACTCCCTCCCGTCCCAGCGAGCGTTCACGTCTGTCGAAGCGTCACAAGACTGTCTCTCGCACCTACGGTGGTGTCTTGTGCCATGGCTGCCTGCGTATTGTCCGTGCTTTCCTCATCGAGGAGCAGAAGATTGTCAAGGCAATGAAGAGCCAACGTGATGCTCTGGTCAAGCCTGTCAAGAAGGTGGTGGAAGCAAAAAACCAGCTGGCAAATCTACCGACCAACTGGGAGCTAAATCAATTGCTGGCAAGAAACCCGCACCCAAAAGTGTGAAGTCCAAGAAGTAAATGGAAGGATTTTTGGACGTGGAATCAGTTTTGTAATAAAGAAGAACCACAAATGTAAAATAAAAAAAAAGTTTTTCCTTCAAAGACTTTTTTCAGAACTATATTTTGTATGGTAGCTATACTATTTAGTGGTCAGATTTTGATAAAACCTGGTGAAATTATGTAAAAGCATAGAAAACTGATAAATACGGGGGCGATCGCATTGAAAACAAAAAAGTTTTACTCACTAAAACTACTTTTTCGACCGATAGTTCCTATGGCAACTATATGCTATAATCATCCGATTTGGTTCAAACTTGGCAGAATTGTGTGGTAGCATATAATATTGATCAATAACAAATTTGGGAGCGATAGTTTGGAAAACAAACAAGTTTTTCATACTAAGACTTTTTTTCAGACCTAACTTATGTATGGCAGCTATACTATATAGTGGTCAGATTTTGATAAAACCTGGTGAAATTATGTAAAAGCATAGAAAACTGATAAATACGAGGTTTGGGGGCGTTCGCATTGGAAACAAAAAAGTTTTCCATACTAAAACTACTTTTTCGACCGATAGTTCCTATGGCAGCTATATGCTATAGTCAACCGATTTGGATCAAACTTGGCAGAATTGTGTGGTAGCATATAATATTGGTCAATAACAAATTTGGAAGCGATAGCTTGGAAAACAAACAAGTTTTTCATACTAAGACTTTTTTTCAGACCTATCTTATGTATGGCAGCTATACTATAGTTGTCCGATTTTCATCAAATTTGGTGGAATTATGTGAAACTGATCAAAGATTTGTACCAAAAGACTTCGTGCAAAGTTTGGAGGAGATAGCTAGCATAGAAGCAGATGGACATGGCTATATCAACTGATATATGCGTTACAAACATCCGGACAATTTTCATATACCCTCTGCAAGGGTATAAAAAAAAGGTTGGGTTCATATCATAATTTAACTCAATTACTTAAAATGTTTAATAATTTTCTCAATATTATGACCGGATAAAAACTAAAACTAAACAGAATCGCTTGAAATGTTAATTAAATATGCTTTTCAGATATCGCGATTTCGAGAAGAAAGAAAAACATACAGCCATGCTCCCATTTTCACTTTCGCAAAACTTGTACGATTTCAAACCAGTTTTCGTACTAAATTTGGACTACAAATCGCAAACTTTTTGCGAAATCGATGGCTGATAAGTCAAGTTGGAAAAGAGGAAAGCTGATGTAATACATCACCCACCTAGCATTTGGAAGATCGTTCTAACACGAATCGCCTTGATGATTCCTTTTATAAGATTAAATGAGATAAATTTAGTGTCCGATTTAAAGAAGACTAGAAAATGACTCAAATGTGATTTATTGAAATACGACTCGAAAAAGATTCGCAAATCATTGGAATTATGATATGGAACTAAGTCAAAACTGAACAGAAAAACGGGCTATAAACGACTCCTATTCAAGGTGAATCTATGCTTGGGTACCATATAGTAAAATTGGCTCAAACAGCACCTCCATGAGGGCCAGGGGCAAGCTTCTCTCTTGGGTACCCCCATAAAAGTATCATTAATGACTATTGTAATCAGAGGATTCAAAAAATTCTTGAATGTGATCAGAAATTTCCTAAAATGCTGGTTGGGTATGTACCAAAGATTATACAATGAATGGTATAGATCAGAGTTCTCTGGGGGCCGAACGCATTCGTTAATTCACACGTCTAAAAGCCGAATGCTTACCGAAGTCATTTCTCACTAAATGTCTTGAAAGTCTGTCGCAATCAGTGTACACACACATTTTCTGTCCTCTCTTCTTGGGGAACCCTGGTATAGATATTCTCTGGTATGTACAAGAACCGGGTCGTTGAAACTCTGGAACACCTCATCTGCAGCTGCCCAGCGATCGCTAAGACGAGACTAAAACATCTGCACTCCCCAAGTCTCAATTCTCTTGAAGAGGCGGCAAGGAGGTCTCCCAAACAACTATTGGCATTTGCCAAAACGTCAAACATCCTCTTGGATTTCTAATGGTACCCAGAAAAAGCCACCCGGCCTCACTAAGGACCGTAAGATCTATGTGTGGTCCCTACAAAGGGTCAGCCGGAACTACCTACCTACCTACAAGAACCGGGTACTTTTGAAAGACTTTTTAGAGGACTTATGAATGAGAGGAATCCGGAATGAGGTCTAGTCTGCTTGACGACTTACCAACATAGCTTGGTAATCTGCACGCGTTCTCCTGAACAAATATATGTCTAAATTCTGACCGAATGTGTATGAACACAGATTCTAACCAAAACCTTAGGTTCAACTAGCATAGGAACCTGTCCGCGAACCGAAACTTACACTTTACCCCGGCTTCGAACTTCCGGACCGCACACTCACCAAAATTTTACAGGTTTGCAGCGAAGAACCAGATGTATCAGCAGACGATTCGCTTACCAACTCCAAACGACACTTCGGAATCCCAGGAAATCAGCTAGCAAACGAACAGATTCAGCATACTACAGAACTAGATTACTTAAAATGAATTTTAAAAGTGCTTTACACTAGAAGCTGACAGAGTTTCATATGAGCACTTGATATTATACATTCTACTGAATATTTCCAAAAGTAACAAGTCGTAGTGTGTTCAAGTGGGTTTCTGGTAGAATGAGCTGGAGACGTGCGAACGTTTTACGGACACCTTTGTCAAGCGGTGACATTCCATAAGCCACAAGCTTTCAGTTTGTGGAGTTCTCCCCCTGTGAGAACTAATTTGGTTACCTACTGTCCCACGGGCCAGAAGATTATCATTTGGGATATACGCACAGGTGCGGAGAAGCGTTTTTTTGTGGTCCACATGGGGAGAGAACTCCATACACATCTATGAGACGCCGTCGAGGATTCTACTGGTCACCCACCGATAATGTGATTGCCTACTGGGTGGGGTAGGTATTCAGAATGAAATTCCCGCCCGCGTGACCCTCATGGAAATACTCAAGATGCGTGAGATCCATGGGGACCTTTAACTTTGTGGACACCACAAATGGTTACATAATCAGTATATGGATATCGACTCGGCTGTTGATGCTGATCAAGAATACATACATATACTTTACAGCAACGAGAGCGCGGCCAAAAAGTGAGTGAAAACGCCGTGAATTAGCCTCTACCTGACACCAATCAAAGGCGACTGAAAGGCTTTTTGCTCTCTTTTCCTCAGCTTCGGCATGCGTTCGGCGCGTATGTCCTGGGCCCCCAGGGGTACTGGTGATCATTGCTGCTTTTCAGGGTCGGAAATGACATAATTTAGCACAAACTTAATATATTCTGTATACCTTTGGTACAGTGTAAAAAAAAATAGGCGAAATCCTATCAAAGCGCTACTAAAACAGCTAAGCACTGCGGAGTTTGTTTTTTGACTGTGGAGTTACAAAATTGGTCTTAAATGGACAACCGTAGTTGTTTCAACAAAATAACGACCCAAAACATTTGTCATATGTGAGTCAGTTATGGCTAGTCCATCATTGCAAGCAATTAAAAACGCTTCCACAGTCACCAGACATGAATCCCATTGAACATATTTGCCAACTACTGGCAGAGGATTCGTTAAAGAAAGAAATGCTGACAGAATGCAAACTGTGGGTATAAAGTATGTTAGGCTAGCCTTTACACTGTTTCATACACAAGACATATAATCAGAGACATATCTAAGCTATTCAAATTTAAAACAAAACGAACTGTGTCAGGGCAGCCTTATAATAGTCGGGGGGCTTGATCAACTTTCCTTCTTTTTTTTTTAATTTTCAACAAAACCAAACGCTTACCCTAAATTTTTGCCGGCAGAATCTCGTCGAACTGAACTTGCTTTATGTCTGCTTTGGATGGACCAGCTGCTTTTTTTTTTGACTTTCTCTCATTCTCTAATTCTTACATAGAAATTTCCAGATTATTATTTGCCTTAAGTTTCAAAGTGAACTATGCAACACTGGTCAAATGTCATAGAGTCACAGCGGGCACATGAGAGAGATGGATACATTGCATAACCCAAACAACAGCAAGCGAAAGACAGAGAGAAAGAGAGAGAGAGAGAGAAACACATTCCATTGCCCGTGAAAAATGAATTCTTCTCCAATTATTGAGGAATTATAAACTTTAATTCTAGGTCTTATGTTTATTTTAGTTTGGAAGTCGGACACACTTTTTGCATTCAGCAAATATTTGTTCACTTCTTATGTTGGGCCCGCCGTCGACTTGGGCTTTTGTTTATGCGTTTTTTTTTTTTTTTTTTGTGTTCACTGGACAATGTTTATGTCTCCAAACGATGCCTGGCTTACTAGAATACATTACTCACCGCTGGACAGGAAAGAGCAGGCGTTGGGTGTCAGGTCACGATGCTGTTGTTGCTTTTGCTGCTTATAATATTTGGCATTGGTTTTCCCAGCCGCCTGCAGAAGACCGGAGAGTATTACTTGGTCTAGGGTTCCTTGCCAAAAACTTACGTTTAAAATGGCGCCGATCTGAGCCGCCGGCGTCTCTAGCTCATTAACATCCAGATCTTGCTGCGCCTCAATAACCAATTCCTGATGCAGCTCCTGGTTAGGATTACGATGGTGATTGAATCTTAGTAGTTTCTTCTTGCGTTTACGTTGCCTCTTGGACAGATATTTCATCATAGATACGGATGAGCGTGGTCGTCCACCTAGCGAAATTCAAGAGGCAAACAATCGCAGAAGCGCAACTGTAGCTGTTCCTCACAGAGCAAGCGCAAAACAAAGAAAGAGTGAAAAGCTGGTCAACAACTTATTGGTGTGACCAAAGTTGGGCGCAAAAATTGCTTAAAAAAAAAAAAAAACTTTGCGGTTATGCGTTAACCACTTAAGGGCGCACTAAAAAGAGGGGCATTCGTTTCTAAATTCATAAATCTATACTTCTACAACTAAGCTGATATATAAGTGTACAATTAGGTCTCAAGCGCTTGATGGTAAAGTTTTAACGCTTTTCAATTAATTGACTTGAAATTTAGAATTTTTAAGCCAAATTTAAATTCACAAATTCAAAAAAAGTCGAACTTTACCCTTTTACAGTAAAGTTTTAATGAATATATCGCCTTTTTTTTGAATTTGTTAAGCGCGAAAGCACGAAACAGATGGCCTCGTGCTAAACCGTGCGTGTCACTAAAATATCACGACCAAATTAAAAAGAAGGTCCCTTAAATTGTCTAGATGTTTGTAACGCATAGAAGGAAGCATCTCCGAGCACATAAAGTATATAAATTCTTGATCAGCATGACGAGTTGAGTTGATATATCCATGTCCTTCTAGTTCTTTTGCTATCTCCTCCGTCAGTTTTAAAGCTATCTTAACCAAATTTTGCACAAAGTCTTTTGGTACGAATACGCTGCACATTTGTCGGAATCGGTCGGATCGGATGACTATAGCATATAGCTGCCATAGGAACCATCGGTCAAAAAACTAGTTTTAGTAAGAAAAACTTTTTTGTTTTCAATGCTATCGCTCCAAAACTTATTATATATCGGTATAATATGCTACTTCACAATTCTGCCAAGTTTGATCCAAATCGGATGACTATAGCATATAGCTGTCATATGAACCATCGGTCAAAAAACTAGTTTTATTAAGAAAAACTATTTTGTTTCCAATGCTATCGCTCCAAAACTTGTTATATATCGGTATTATATGCTACTTCACAATTCTGCCAAGTTTGATCCAAATCGGATGACTATAGCATATAGCTGCCATATGAACCATCGTTCAAAAAACTAGTTCTAGTAAAAAAAACTTTTTTGTTTTTAATGCAAACGTCTCCAAACCTTGTATTTATAATTTTTCTATGCATTTCGCATAATTCCACCGAGTTTGACAAAAATCGGACAACTATTTAGCATAGCTGCCATACAAAAGATAGTTATAAAAAAAAGTCTTAGTAGGAAAAACTTTTTTGTTTTCTATGCTATCGCTTCCAAATTCATTACATATCGGTATTATATGTTACTTCACAATTCTGCCAAGTTTGTTCCAAATCGGATGACTATAGCATATAGCTGCCATAGGAACCATCGGTCAAAAAACTAGTTTTAGTAAGAAAAACTTTTTTGTTTTCAATGCAAACGTCTCCAAACATCGTATTTATAGGTTTTCTATGCACTTACATAATTCCACCAAGTTTTACAAAAATCGTACAACTATTTAGCATAGCTGCCATACAAAAGATAGTTATAAAAAAAAGTCTTAGTAGGAAAAACTTTTTTGTTTTCAATGCTATCGCTCCCAAACTCATTATATATCGGTATTATATGTTACTTCAAAATTCTGCCAAGTTTGTTCCAAATCGGATGACAATAGCATATAGCTGCCATTGGAACCATCGGTCTAAAAAGTAGTTCTAGTGAGAAAAACTTTTAGTTTTCACTGGTAGAGTCTTAATATTTTCCTGTTATGATTATTATTGATTCCCACACAATTTTGAAGAATTTGGTCAATATCTGATGAATATATCGAGCTGACAAGCAAATGGTCAAAGTAGTAGTGCCATCTATTGCTGAGTTTGGGAAATAACTAATCTAAGAATATTCGACGAAAATCATTTAAAACCTTAATTTATACATTAATTTATATATATTATACACAGTGTTTGGAAGTACCTAGGTACAAATACCTAGGTACAAACCTAGATACATATTTTATGTACCTCTTACCTTACCTCGGTACTTTCAAATTCGAGTACGTTTTGCCTTACCTAGGTCTTAATTTTCATTTACCTTGTCAATAAGTAGGGTACTAGGTACTTTTCGTAAGTGATTTTTTTCGCGCCAAGTATTGATATCAATTGTTGTATTGATTTTCGGATCACACTTAATTTGAGGCTCTTGCATTCATTTCCACGAAAATCTAAAAAAAACAAGAAAGAAAGTCGGTCAAGCCCGACTATTACATACTCTGTACCCTTAACGATTCAGCTCGCATTTGCTCACGAGTTATACGCGCTCATCTCTAAGTTTCACTCTCTCTCTCTTTCTCTCTCTCACTAAGATTGACGTTCAATAGAATGCTGCGATGGTGGGTGGGGTGGTGCTGGGTGTTTATTGGCCGTTTTTTCTCATAACTTGAGTATCGTTCATCCCGATCTTTATCATTCCTTCAGCAAATCGATAAATAATTTTATTTACATCTCTAGAAGGAACGAACGGTCTATCTTCAAAACTGTAGGAGATATGACGTTTTTTCCAAATTGCGGGGGCGGGAGGGGGCGTGGCAAAAATTGAAAATAAAACTTGATCTGCCTGCAAGTATAAGAAATATATGCCCCATACATGTCAAACCTCTATCTCTTACCATCTCTGAGATCTCTTCGTTCATACGGACGGACGGACATGGCTATATCGACTCGGCTGTTGATGCTGATCAAGAATATATATACTTTATAGGGTCGGAAATGATTCCTTCTCCCTGTTACATACTTTTGCACAAACTTAATATACTCTATGTACCTTCGGTACAGAGTATAAAAACAGACTACCGTATGACAACGTTGCATTGTGAAATTTGTGCAGAAGTTTTATCAGCACTGCCTCGTTAAATGTAAACTTTATTATGGTTAACAATGACTGATCAGTCACTAAATAATGAAGGGAATAAAGATTTACCGCTGATCTTGAATGGAACATTTTTCAACCCAAATGGCAAATGTCAACTTTGTGTAAACAAAACTATTAAGTTTGATTTTGTTGGAAACTAACGCAAGCATTTGAAGGTGAGGAGCTACACAGTACTAAATACATACATATGTGCACAAAAATTGGAATACTATTTATGTGCATAAATTTTGTTTGTGTTCCAGTCTATAGCAGCAGTTACTTGCGAATTGGTATACGCAAAACAACGTTGTTAATATATCATATATTTCAATTTCTTTAAGCTAGAGGAAGCCCAATAGTTGTTCTTCCTACGAATCAATGAAAGCCAAAGTATCAAAAGTTTCCAATAACTCAACTAAGGAATCAGCAGGAGATATATTCAAGTATCATAGTATCATGAATTCCAACCATTACCAAGTTCATTATAACAAATGTAACTAAAAAATTTTATTAGAGCTTAATGAACGCATTTGCGATAACATTATAGCCGAGATGTTGCCGTTCTGCCATGTTAAGAGGAAGGCGGACAATAAGAAAAATGTCGCCAATATTGTTAAAAAATACTAATTTTGTCTGTACGACTGCCGATATCTGGAGTTGCAATAACAAAAGTTACTTTGGTGTAACCGGCCACATCGTCATTCTCTCGTGCTCGCACACATGAGGTAATTTCTACTGTATTTGCTGAAGTTCATAGCAAATACGGACTTAAAGAAAGCCAAAAATATGGAACAACTACAAATAATGCATCCAACTTCTGTTTTGTTATGTTTTTAATATTCATTACTAATAAAAATGGATGAACCATGCTCCTAAATTCAAAAGTAAATTTATTGAACCTTTACCTTTACCTAGGTACTGGGAATTCCGGATATCTTTTACCTTACCTAGGTATATTTTTTTACGTTTACCTTGTACCTTACCTAGGTAAGAAAATCGAGTACCTTTCCAATCACTGATTATACATTAATTATCAAGAATAGTAGTATTAGGGGTTTATTTTATTTACATAATTCAGTTTCAAAATGTACATAGTAGGAGACTTAAAATCCCTATAGCCACACACTCATACTACACCCGGATTCCCCGCTCGTCGCGACAGACCGAATCGTTCTGAGGTTGTGACTAAGGTAAAGTTACCCAGGTCGGAATAAAATAACATAGAGTCAACTTTGGCTTAAAGCCGCTACATTTTGCTTATATATGCAATTTAGGAATATACTAAAAAATCTTCTGACACTATACGATTCCTATATGTTGATGCTTCTACTAGAAATTTGGAAAGACTACTTCAATTTTCTCCGCTTAAAACAGGCATACCCAAAAGCAGCATAGTGCAGAGCACCCACCAATACTCACAAAGAAAAGCATATTGAAATTGGGTAAGGCAACAACCTAAATCACATGAAATTGTTGTTGGTCAGTTTGCTTGCGCCCGCAAATACCAATCAAAGAAAAGAACAAAACCGAATTTTGTTCTACGCGACGCATACACATCGTTTTGTATACCTCGCGCCCTGCATGTATACGATGATTGATTTCCTATCTTCGGTGCAATTACAAAAACAATACATGCTGCTAATACATCTTTCTAATTTTCTGCAATGCCGCTATAGCGGCACTCAACAACTCATGCAATAAACCTACTAATGTCTCACATAAATTGGGCTTGGAATAAAAAAAATGCAACGGGAGCATGCTTTGTAGACCTAGAAAAGGCATTTGACACGATCTGAACAAAAGGACTACTGGTTAAACTAATTAGGTACAAGTTTCCACTAAATCTTCTTATATTAATCTATAATATGACAAATTGAAAGGAAATTTAGAGTCAAAATTAATAATAAAACAAGTAATAGAGTCTTCAATGTAGAAAATGGTCTCCAACAGGGCACGGTCAATGCTCCTGCTTTATTTAATTTGTTTATAAATGCATTATAGCATAATAGCATTTGCAGATGACATAGCTATTTTTCACTCTGACTACTCCATATTCAATATAAACCGACATCTACAAGAGAAATTCAATATAGTTGAAAACTATGCATAAGACTGGCACCTGAAAATCAATTCAAACAAATGCGAAAGCACACTTTTTCGTCCACCAGTTAAAATGTGCAATAACAACATTAAAAAAAATTGGAAGCAATTCCAAATAATTAATCGAGATAACAGATCTATCCCTCTCTCAAGAAAAATCAAATACCTCGGAATATACCTTGACAAATTCCTTTACTTTGACCATCATATCAGCAAGAAACTAGAAAAAGCCCAAAGGACCTTTTTTGCTTACAAAAGAATGTTTAGCTCACGATTGGTGAATAGTAGAGTAAAAGTAATTACACTAGTCGGCATAAGTATTTTGACAAAGAAATTTTCATAAATAAACCATTATAACTTTTAAACAAAAAATCCCAAAATATTGAAATTTTTATCACACTAGTACACAAGTACACAATCAGCTGCTTGGGTTAGAAAATATAAATCAAAATGTGCAAATGGCAGGTGGCATAAGTATTTTGACACTTGATTTATTCTCAGCACAGGACCTCAAATGATAAAAGAATGATTGATTCTAGACAAGTTTATCACGCTGAACCCGAATCTGCCTTTAGAAATTTCATATCTCTAATGGATTAACTGTAAATTGGGCATTAAAATGCAGAAAATGGCTAATTTGACCATTTTCCCATGGACCCTAGAAAACAAGTTACACCAGCATCCGATAAAAATTGTAATATTTTGGGATGTTTTGTTTAAAAGATATAATGGTTTATTTATGAAAATTTCTTTGTCAAAATACTTATTCCGACTAGTGTATGTATCAGTCACTTATTAGACCAATTCTTTCGTATGGTTGTAATGTGTGGTTTAATATATCACCATTATTTATGGAAAGACTCCGAAAATTCGAAAGGAAAATGCTAAGAGCATGCACATCGATGTATAGGTCGCCAATCAGCAATCACACATAAAATTATATAACGCATCAGGCATTATAAGAATAGACAACCACATCATTAACCTATCTAGAAATCATATTCTAAGAGCCCTAGATAATGTAGAAAACATTCTTATAAAAGCTCAGTACTATGAGACCGACTCATATTTCAGGTGACCACTCTAAATCTACGTTCACTTTTCAATTGGTATGTGTGACACTCAATATCATTCTCTTGAAAGGTCTTTACCAGAGTTCGGTATGAGGTGACGTCCTTGCAGTGGATCCAGAGACCACCTTTCGGGCATGGTTTAGTGACAAAATTGTTTGCACCTATAATACCACTAATCTTGTCAAACATAAGCGTAACATTCGGATTATATTCCGGGAGATATAATGGCATTGGCTTAATTATTGGTTGCTGATCAGTGGCGGCTACATCCTGATACGCTATGACGCAACGGGGTGCTTCTGGACGAGCTTGCATTGCTGGAATTTGCGTATCTGTATCCATGTCTTCTGCATCAGATAAAACTTGGAACTGATTTGCATATGTATCATCTTTCTTGTCTGGTTTCTTATTCATGACTGCCTAATCCTGATGGCCATGTCGTCGCTATTCGTGAAGGCGTAGGACGAGGGCCTTGTATTGATTCCTTAAACGTCATTGGCTTGGCAGTTAATTTCGGGTCTTCCCCAGATACCAGATCGTTCAGCCATGCGCTTTGGGTTTGAGGATTAGTGCTAGCAGGATTTACAAATATTATAAATAAGTAACACATTAAATAAAACATCATTTCCTTTTAAAATAATCTCGTTATGATTCTATTTCTATATGCTAAGGCTTTTATCACATAACTCTGCAGCTTTGACCAGTCTGCGCCGTTGAGGATGTTTAATATTTCGTGCGGAAACAGGGTACATTTTCCGAAAATTGAGAGCCGGAGTTCCCGAAGAATCGGGCAACCTCCAATGAAATGGATGACATTTTCTAGCTCCCTCCTGTTACAGAGAGGACAGTTTGTGTCACTCCTCGTGACATTCGGGATAAAGTTCAAGTTTAATATCTCACCTCTGGCCATAAAAACACTTCTTATTCCTTCAATGGAGAACTCATCGGAGAAATAATAATATACCTACTATGTATCGTATATATAGGAGAGCAAACAAAAAAAACTATAAACGAGAAACAGTTAACAAACACAATGCAAAGATTCGACATGTCCTTATCAACGAAAGATATTTCCTTCTCTAAAAACTAAAGAAACAAATTCTGGTGGATCAAAAATCCTAGTTAATGTACCAATTTTACCACCCCATTCCATCTTACCCCCGTAGATGTGTAAGTAATTGAATTCGAAAAAGGAAATCCATTAAGTCACATATAACACTGTGATAGTTTTAAAAAAAAAAAAAAAAAGACATGACCGGACTCAACGGTTTCCATCAAAAAGCTTGACTTATGTTGGAATTTGATGGACGAATGTTATGAACAATAAATAAAACATCGTACTTAAATGCGTAACATACATTAATAACACGCACTACATACACACTTTACATATTATATACACACAAATATAGTTACTATAAAAAATTTTTGAACAATATAAAAAAAAAATATATTTGTTTAATGGTAGACTTTATCATCTTGATTTCTTTGGGAAAGCTACATGGCTTTATAAGATCTAAATTTGTGTATAAGCATTGAATACGAAAAGTTGAATACTGGAGAAACATGAGCGAAAAATCGAACAAAAAAGGAGGTTTATATTCGATTTTCCGTCATATCGACTCGAAAGACCCCCAAAACCCCAATATCGGGATTGAAGTGTTCCCAAAACTTTTAGCCTGGAACATTCCAAGAAACTTTGCCGAAGAAAGATTACCAAAAAAACTAACACTGTTCAAGTTAGAGACTGTCAAAAAATGTTTTATTCCCTTAAAAATGGCAAAGTTGATAAAAAACTTAAAAAAAAAAATCGTATGAAGGCCTCGTGATAACTCAAAAAAGTAATGATGCAGTTCGATTCCTCGGACTCGAAATAGGGGGAAACCGTTGAGTCCGCTCATGTCTTTTTTTTCGACTTGCACAGTGTAATTAAAGCAGAGAGCTCAATAGGAGACTAACCTAAGATTAGTATACACTTTGTTCAATTAAGTACATATATAAACAATATTGAAATTGCCGTAGGAGATATGACGCTTTTTTTCTGTCGGAGCTATATCATTACCCCGGCTATAGCTTGCAAATATTGAGTCTTTGAAGCGCGCCCTTGTCCAAGCAGTGGACAATATCTCAATGCATGAGTTGTGCACTACGATCGATGAGTGGCTGCGACGTTGCTGGAAGGCGCAAGGCGTACATTTCGAATAAGTTGTTCTACGATTTGTAGGCATTGAGTGGCCGAACTAAAAAAGTTTGGAAAAATATTTATTCATTCTTATTTTATTTATCACAAAAAATTGTGTACCAAAACAATGGCGAGTACTAAGTACATTATGCTTATTTCATTTTAAAAAAAAAACATGTTAAAAAAATTAATAAAATAAATTAGAATGAAAAAAAAAAACATAATTTTGTATATTAATTCACGTTAGCCTTTAAAATCAGCTTCGTAAAAAACTGTCAAAGTCGAAGCTGTGAAATTTGTATTTTATAGGAAATACGTAGGCTGAATGTTCACTCAAAAGTCGCAACATTCAAGCTCCAGTGCAGCCTTTCGTTAAGGTAATCATACAACTCGTAGATGCTTATGGTTTCCAAATACTTTTGGTGATACTTTGCAATCTTACAAAGTAGAAGAAGCTGACATCTGTTTCCAGCTTCCAGTGTGATAAGGCTGATAGC
The DNA here is from genome assembly GCA_037044535.1 of Lordiphosa magnipectinata. Lineage (NCBI taxonomy): Eukaryota > Metazoa > Arthropoda > Insecta > Diptera > Drosophilidae > Lordiphosa > Lordiphosa magnipectinata. Next base: position 47,558 of record JBAMBO010003177.1, on the reverse strand, counting down.
CAGCTACAATTAAGTTACATGTACAATATATTATAATAAAAAACTACTACTACAGTGGTTCATTGAAATGGCAGGGATACTTTAGTTACTGATTTCAGGAAAGTCGGTACAGTTTATAAGGAATTCATAAAGCCAAATTCCATTTACCTAGGTCAAAATATCTTTCACTTAAAGGCAAGTTCATGATGATATATTGATAAATATTGAGGTTTCAGTGAATTCATCTAACACACACACTCTCTTAAGGTCCAAAACATTTGCTTTTTTAAGCCTCGTACTCAGAATGACATGAAGGAATTCCTTTCGTTACAGTATTTCATATAAATAGAAACATTTTCTAACAGCGCAAAGCCAAGGTGTTTCTAATTATATGAAATACTGTAACAAAAGGTATTTTCTGTCAGTTCTGAGTACGGTGCTAAAAGCAATATATGCATAAAATTTGGTTTGTACAAGTTTTCATTAACTTAGTTTAAAATTTGTCTTAATTATAGGCGAATCTTAATCAAAAACTTATATAAAATTAAAATTATGAACGCACACATGCTCCAAGTATTCCACAAACTTAATTTTCTTAAACCTATATCAAAGTTTGTCTTAGTTTATATATACTATTAGGAGTGGTTTAATGGAAAGTAATGGAGCTCCATAACTTTGATTGGTAAACTAAAACTAAAACTGTACACACTTTATACTTATCTACTCGGGCGCTCCTTTTGCACTTAACACATAGAAAAAGACTCAAGTTGTTACGTTTTTCAAATTTGGTTTGCAGTCTTATTTAAAACCTTTACAGGGTAAGCCAGGCAGTCGCTTCTTGATCTTTGCATTTGGCAAATATTCTTGTTTAAAAAAAATTAGTTTAAAAAAAAAATCAAACAAACAAACAGAATTCTTATAGTATTATCACACATCTGAGTTGGTGGGTTTCTACTACTTATTGCGGCGCTTGGTCTGGCGCTTGCTCAGTGGCGGAAATGCCTCGTCATAGGCTGATGGATACTGCACCGGCTGTGGCTCCACCTAGAAGAAGATCAAAATTTTTGTAAAGGACTTGGGTTTTCGTTTCCTGCCACTTACCACCACTGGAGTTGGGGGAGCAGCTGTAGGTGTAGCTGTAGCTGTAGCTGAAGCTGCTGCTGCGCCTCCTTCTGATAAAGATGAGCTGGAGCTGGAGCTGGAGCTGGTACTGGGCATTTCGAAAAATAATGGCGTACCAAAAGGCGTATATTCTCCGCCCGGTGGCATATAGTCTGGCGTACCATTTACGCGCAAAATGGTATTGGGTTTACTATAAAATGAGAACGGCTCGCCCTCATTCTCATGGATAGCATGTGACCATTTGGTTTGCTTGATTTTGGTCACCTTCGTCGGATCATAGTTAGTAGTAGGCAGCGTTTTAATCTTCTGTGATTCTGCCCACGATTCAAAAAGTCGCGAAACACGAGCAAAAACATCTTCTTCAGTCAAGCTCCAAACATCCATAGCTATAGTTTCCGGAAAACAGATGGTTACGAGGCAGCTCAGCCTCAGCTGCAGCATTTGCATTTGCATCATTTGTCAGCTCTATCTGTGGTTTCCCGGCAGCGGGGCCAGCGTAACGTCCCTCCTCCATTTGAAGTTCAAGTAATTCTCGATTGAACTTATCCATGTGAGTATGTGTGCGAGACAGTTGCTTACTAAATTGTGAATGTTTACTTGAAATTTAAAAGCGGGAGAGTGTGACTGCTATAGAACTTGACTAGTGTTGATAAACGTATGATTGCGGGGACCTAAAATGTACAGCCTGCTAAGCTTTAGAAAATAGAGAAGCGTGATCCGTGAGCGTTTCGTGATAGAATGCAAACTAAACTAAACGTAATCAAGCTGTATTTACAACTTTTTGAGTTCTCTCATATGATATGTCGGGGAAAATACCTTAGTTTGTGTGACGTCTTAGAAAATATCCTTAAGATCAAATCAAATGCAGTTGGTCTTGACAACCTTAATCCATAATTTTTAAAGCTTCTTCTTCCTTTTCTTCATGAGCATATTACACACAATTTTGAATACAGTCCTCACCACTTCATCTTTTCCTGAAATATGGAAAAGAGCTAAAATATTGCCAATACCTAAAGGTAATGTGATGAGTTCAGGACAATTTGCATTCTCCCATTCTTGGCAAAAGCATTTGAGCGTATTATGGCTGCACAAATACAAGAATTTCTTGGTAGCAATTCATTGTTGAGTGAAGTGCAATCAGGATTTAAGGGCGGTATCCACGGGTCGCCAAAAAATTTCTTGTGGAAAAGTTGATATTCCGCAGATTCTTAACAGAGTCTGCTAAGCCTATGTTGATAACACGATAACACAATTTACTCTGTCGATAAACGTTTCAAAGAAACCTTGCGCTGCTCTGGCGCTGTTAAACATGCCCGCGAACTTATAAACAACAACACCTTGCAGGATTATGAATATAACATATTTAATGTGCTATTTTAATATATTTTTATTCTTAAATGAAATTAATAATAAATTAATTGTTCTTATCATTATGACTTTTGACAATCTGCAGTATTAGCGAAGTGAACGTTGGTAGTTGCCTCTTCCGACATTTTCATTGAAATTGTGTCTGGCACAATCACGAACACCTCGCACTTGGCTGCCACGGCAAAGATTTCGTTCATCTTCTTCTGGCGATTTGCCTCCGTAAAGTTGGTCAGGTCAGCATGATGATCTTCTGGATGTACTGCTGTAGCATGTGTGACTTGGCAGCTCCGCTGAACTCGAAAATGGTAATGGGCAGCGGTCCCTGGGTGGTCACATAGCACTTGGCCACGTAGTCGGGGCCCTGTCACGGAAACGTTAAGAAATGGAATTGATTTATAAAGTTGAAGTTTGGTTCGCCCATTTCGTACCTTGATAAAATTGGCTTGATGTAGGGCACATCCTCATTGCCCGATCCGCTTTTGCTCGGTCACCTTCAGGGGGTCATTTTAGGCTGGTTAGGTTGATAGGAGGCCAGCAGTTCGCTGTCCACTGAACTGGGAGCGGGCATTTGGGTTTGTGGCCGTTTTACTGTCGCGATCATTGAGCACCGGCGGCTGTTCAATGATTTTCCTGTTGGTCTGAATCGAACTGATTGGGGGGACTAGAGTGTGAAGTGTTTGAATGCTGGCCAAATAGATTTTAAGCTCCTCGCTTTTGGTTTGTGGTGACAGGAGACGCCACATGATGTTACAGACCGTGCTCCGGTCCGCCGGTGTTCTCTGGCGGGTTTCCGAGTGCTTCTTATCCGCCAAGTCTTTCACGGCGTTTATTAAATTCAGCTTGCCCGCCATAGAAAGAGCCATTAGGCGACGCTTTCTGCAGGAATCTTTTTTAGATTTCAATTTGGTCATTCAATTTCGGCGCACAAATTAGAATATAAGCCTATTTTGCTCACGTCACGGCAAAAAAGAGGCGGTAACAGCACTTAAAGCACTTAACAGCGCTTGAACAAGACGTAGTGGCAAAGCGTAAGCGAAAGCATTTTTCGCGATTGGTAGAAACCGAATTTGAAACGGCCACACACAAAAATTCCTTAGCTGTTTTTTTTATATGGAGTTTTCCATTTCGCGGCCGTTTTCGTAGCCATGGACAGCGCCCTTTAGGAGGAAAAGAAGCTGCACAACAGCGCTCGTAAACATTGCTGATGAAATCAGAAAAGAGGTGGATGAAAGCAATGTTGTTTTCCTGACGCTCCTTGATCACAGCAAGGCTTTTGATACGGTGAATCATGATATTCTATGCACTAAGCTCAACAATATTTATAATTTTTCTAGTACAGCTACCAAACTTCTCAGGTCTTACTTATCAGATAGATTACAAGCCGTGGTCTCAGGATCTTCCACTTCTGATTTCAAAAACCTCACGCGAGGTATTCCCCAAGGCTCGGTATTAGGACCTCTGTGGTTTTCTGTATATGTTAATGATCTTCCAAGTAATTTGTCTAAGTTCTAAAGTCCATATGTACGCTGATGATGTCCAGATATATGTTAGCCGTCCGGTAGCTGAGATTCTAGATTGTATCAATGTTTGCAACGTCGAACTTTTAAAAATAGATAGGTTTACTAGGGATAATGGGCTTTGGATCTTCTAATCTAAACCCTTCTAAATCTAAATGTATTGTTATACATAAAAAAAGTACTGAATACGACGCAGCTGCCAAAACTATCTATCAATGGGCGAGTTCAGCAGAATAATTGATCCCTGATCAGGTATCAGAAAAAAATGTTGTATCGAATAGTTTCTGCTGTTGGAGGGAGCAGTATCACTTTAAAGTAGCGTACTATTTCTTTGATACATGCTCCTGTATCATGATACCTTAAATTGGCTATTTTAATGCCGCATCTCTCGAGTTCAGTATTAAGATAATTCCAAATTTATACTTGATCAGGGAGCAAGTTGTTCTGCTGAACACGGCCAATGATACTCCGATTAAATATTAAAACCATGCTTCCAACTAGAGGTGGGCGCGGGCCGGGCTTTTTTTCGTGGCCCGCGGGCTTACACACGCCCGGAGCGGGCCCGGGCCTTAAAATTAAGATTCGTGCGGGCCCGGGCCTTAGCAAAAAGGCCCGGCCCGTAAATGCCCGAAATAGGCCCGAAAACAATTTTGATGTGTTCTCGTTTTTTTTTGTTTATGCTCGAATAAGAACCGCCATTTATCGCATTTTAATTGTTTATCGATACTACTATCGATTTGCTTATACATATTTTACTTGTTTGCACACCACTAATTCAAAATTGGCGTCCTATTGTGAAATTGACAACAATGCAAATATTTGCATTGTGGTCAGAAAAATGATGTAAACTTTGCAGAACTAGCACACTTGATTCCCAAATAATAACTGAGTTTAAAACAATGACCCTAAGCGCATTAGAAAAAAGGTTTCTTCCGGCAATCGCTCATTTGGTTGGGCTTTTCTTGAACCCTCCTTATAGAGAGATGAATTTCCTCTCAGGGGAAAAAAGAGATAATGTGTTAGCTACGGTAAAAGCAATGCTCTCCGTATTTATAGGGGATCATGAATATAGTAGCTTTGATGACATAACTAATAACATAAGCCCAAATAATTCCGAAAATGGAATGTTTGCTGAATTTTTAGACTTAAGTTATATAAAAAAAGGGAAAGTTGAGAAAAACGCTATCCACATAGAGCTTGACAAATAATAACACATAATAATATACACATATTTTAGAATTCTGGAAAAATGCAAGGGACTTAAAATACCTTCCCAAATTAGCTCGGACCATTCTGGCTATTCCCGCCAGTTCGTCTACGAGCGAAAGCCTTTTTTCAACATCGGGCCATGTTTTAAATGAAAAACGCACTAGGCTAAAATGCACAAATTTAGAAAAAATTTTATTTTTAAATAAAAAATATGACATAGTTTGTTTTTTTATTAAATACATAACAATATTCATGTATGTATACCTTAATAAATATGTACTTATATATATCTATAAATTGCATGTCTTTTAAATTTCCTTATATGTGTAAATAAGTTTCGTGCCGGGCCGGGCCGGGCCCGGGCCTTGGTGAAAAAGTTTCGTGTTGGGTCGGGCCGGGCCTCTCAAAAAAGAGTTCGTGTTCGTGCGGGCCCGGGCCTCAAAATACAGGCCCGCGTCCACCTCTACTTCCAACTTAGGAATCATTTTTCGTGGAGTAAACATGTTACTAAAGCGTGTGGTATCACGTATGGATTGTTGAGGCAGCTGTCAGTGTCGCAAATGTTTCTACCGGTACAAATTAAGCTTTTAATAGCAAAGACATACCTTATACCCTCCCTTTTTTTTATGGAATCGAAATATTCGGGCACTCCAATGTGGATGACATGAGAAAATTAACTGTAGCTTTTAATTCAATTTTTAGATATATTTATAATCGTCGAGTCTCTGACCATATTACTTTTTTAGCATGTACGATTTTTGACCTTCGGCTAAAAGAATGGATTGACTTTAGAACATTAATATTCTTACACAAAATTATAGTAACGAAAGAACCAAACTACTATCTGTACTCTAAGTTACATTTCTCTGCCTCACGGAGAACAAATAATTTGAATAACCCCCGATTTAAGATATCTTGCTCAGAGCGGCACTTCTTCATACCTGCTATCCGTCTATGGAATGAATTGCCAAACCATTTAAAAACTATACAAAGTGATCATTGAGCGAGTTCATGAGCACTGAGCCAGATCCACAATACAATATCAACAACAATCCAAAAAGGAATGATCGAAAAGAATGAATAAACCAAAAATTAAGATTCTCGATCGCCTTGTGGCCATGCAGTGGAATGTTGATATGATCCCCAAGCTTATTGAAGCCGTCGAGGAGTCGGAATGCCTCTGGATCATGACCAGCGTCAATTATAAAAAAGTAATGCCAAGGAGTCTAGCTGGAGCAGCGTAGCCGATCAACTTGGCGTCACCAAGAAAGACGCTGTCGACAAATGGAACAGTTTGCAAAACACAATTCGTGTGAGTTTGCAATTCAAGTTTCAGCCAGCAAGTAATTGAAAGTTTATTGATATATTTGATTCGAAGATGAGCATCCGGACTTGGCTTTGGAAATCCTAATAGGTGTTAACAGGGTGTTAACAAACACGTAGGAGAAGGTCCTACTTGTCCCACTCAAGTCAATTGAATGAATTTTACCAAATTGAAGGAGAGGAGAATCTCTTTAAAATTATAAGGTTCTGGAGGATCTTAAATATACTTACTTTGGCATTAAGTGCTACCACTCCTACTTCAATATACACATATCAAATAAATAAATCATCATCTTCATCTTCGTCCAGCATCCACAACGCAAAAACAGCACACGCCACTAGCTCTGTTGCCTTTCGCGCATTCATTTTTTGCAGCTAAAAAATGTAATTTAATTACACTTAACACTATTTAACACGAAAGCACTTAAAATGACGCATATTTACCTTTATCAAAATTTTTAAGTCGAAAATCTGAAAACAAAGTTATCGCAATGTGATAGGAAAACGAACATGCGCGATTTGCTTGGCACAGTAAAAATAGTTCAAATGAGCTAATTTTGAGCTAACTCATTTGATCAGCTGTTCCCCGCCTTGGTCACAGAACCACTGTAACGCCAAATAAGTACTTGTGTTCACATTGAAAAGTACTCGTTTCTGTGACACACGATTTCTGTGACAAGACATTGCGCTGTGCCACTGTGATCCTGAAATGTGACGCACTGTGCCCCAATGTAAACGCAGCATAAGTTATGATTTTCATCAAAAGTCACAACACCACAAAGGAGGCTGATTGATCGTAGAGCTATTTCATAAACTTTCAACAGTTCAATCATCAGCGATATTTTGCCCAACTTCAAGATTAATAATCCAAAGTAAAACTGTTAATTTTTAAACTTAAATTTAAATTAAACTATCGCTTTCATTTATTGGTTTTCCAACACATTTTTTGTACCATCGATATATTTGCACTGTGCAAGTGTCATCCCTAATACTTCAACGGTCACACTGTCGGCCATCGCATATATTTATGTGTATTTGTTGTAAACAAAAAGAGCGCGATTCTGTGCTAAAATGCACATTAAGCAGGTGGGTGAACAATTGAAGCTTGGCTACGGGTGTCGCCAGTGCTTATTTGATACCACAATTGCAGATTATCATACAAGGATTCAAGAGCTACAAGGACCAGACGGTGGTGGAGCCATTCGACAAGCGTCACAATGTTGTGGTTGGACGCAATGGTTCGGGCAAAAGTAATTTCTTCTACGGTAGGTACACCACACTGTCACTGCTGATCCTTTGATTACATGCTTATGTTCCACTCGTGCAGCCATACAGTTTGTTTTAAGCGATGAGTTTACACATCTGAGGACAGAGCAGCGGCAGGCACTGCTGCATGAGGGCACCGGAGCACGCGTCATCTCGGCCTATGTGGAGATCATCTTTGACAATTCGGATAATCGGGTGCCGGTAAGTGCCAGCTTTATAGGTGTTTAACTCTGTGAGTTGATTTTAATTTCTTCCAAAGATTGACAAGGAGGAGATCTTTCTGAGACGTGTCATTGCCGCCAAAAAGGATCAGTATTTTCTGAACAAGAAGGTGGTGCCACGCAATGAGGTGGTTAATTTATTGGAATCGGCTGGCTTCTCCAGTTCCAATCCCTATTACATTGTTAAACAGGGCAAAATTAATCAAATGGCCACCGCCGCCGACTCCTATCGGCTGAAACTGTTACGCGAGGTGGCCGGCACCCGTGTGTATGATGAGCGCAAAGAGGAGTCACTCAATCTGCTGAGAGAAACCGATGGCAAGCTGGAGAAAATTGTTGAATATCTCAAGACCATTGAGGATCGGCTACAGACCTTGGAGGAGGAGAAGGAGGAGCTTAAAGAGTATCAGAAATGGGACAAGACGCGACGCACTCTGGAGTACATACGCTATGAGACCGAGCTGAAGGATACGCGCAAGGCTCTGGATGAGCTGCTGTTGCAGCGCAAATCCTCCTCGGACAAGAAGAAAATCTACAACATTGAGATACAGAAGGCGCAGGAGAAGATCAAGGATGTGCAAAAGAACCTGAAGGAGGCCAAGAAGAAGGTGCTGAGCACCAAGGAGGAGCGCTCAGTGCTCATGACCGAACAGCAGCAGCTGCTGCGTGAGAAGACCAAACTCGACCTGACCATTGTGGACCTAAACGATGAGGTGCAGGGCGACAACAAGTCCAAGGAGCGCGCCGATCAGGAACTCAAGAACCTTAAGGTGACCATAGCGGAGCGTGAAAAGGAACTGGACGATGTCAAGCCCAAGTATGAGGCCATGAAACGCAAGGAGGAGGACTGCTCTCGCGAGCTACAGCTCAAGGAGCAGAAGCGCAAAGAGCTCTATGCCAAACAGGGACGCGGTTCGCAGTTCTCCTCGCGCGAGGATCGTGACAAGTGGATACACAACGAGCTGAAGTCCCTCAGCAAGCAAACCAAGGACAAAATCAATCATCACTCCAAACTCGTAGAGGACCTCAAAAAAGATGCCACCTCCGAGAAGGATCTGGGCCAAAAGATCGAAGAGCACTCCTCGGAGCTGGAGCAATTGCGCCTGCAAATAGATGAGCACAACAAGAAGTACTATGAGCTAAAGAAGACCAAGGATCATCATCAGTCCATGCGCAACGAACTGTGGCGCAAGGAGACCCAAATGACCCAACAGCTGCAGACTCAAAAGGAGGAACTGTCACGTGCGGATCAGGCGCTGCGCAGCATGGCCGGCAAACCCATTCTAAATGGTTGCGATTCGGTGCGTAAAGTGCTGGATAGCTTTGTGGAGCGCGGCGGGCAATCGGCGGAGATAGCACGCGCCTATTATGGCCCGGTTATAGAGAACTTTAGCTGCGACAAGACCATCTACACGGCAGTGGAGGTGACGGCAGCCAATCGTTTGTTCCATCACATTGTGGAATCAGAGTACGAGGGCACCCAAATACTCAAGGAGATGAACAAGCTAAAGTTGCCCGGTGAGGTGACCTTTATGCCGTTGAATCGATTGCAGGTGAGTGCAATTAGATAGGTCAAATGATCAACTCTTGAGTTTGAGTTGATGCACATATGAATTGTTGCTCGCAAGAACATCTAACTCCAAGTTGCACTGCAGCTGGCTCCAAGTTGGCTTTCAAGGTAAAGCCTCAAACGAAGAACTCTGTCTCCAACAGATTTGGCGATTTGGCCAGTCAAGTCAAATCGCCAAAACAGGCGATGTTTCAAAACCTCAAGCAATACGTTGCCAGAGCAATACTTCGACTTAAAGTTTTTAACACTCTAAAATCCAAAGCATCAATAAAAAGAGTAGCATTTCGATATAGCCATTTCCGTCTGTCCGTATGAACGCACAGATCTCAAAGATGGAACATTTGTTTCTTATACTTGCAGGCAGATCAAGTTTTCTTTTCAATTTAAGCCCAAACTTATCAAGAATCAAAACTCGAAGAAAAATTGTTTATTCCTCCACTTCCATACTCTTTAAGATCACAGCTCAACTTATCAAGTTAGCGGCGCCATGCTATCAAGATGACGGCGTACATACATACATAAGCATGTTTAAGGCTTTCTTTTCCATTCACCATTCAGGGAAGAGAGTAACTTGAAAAAGGCTATCGCGCAAACAACGGGGTGACGACATAATTCCGACAGAAAAAACGACACAATTTTGAGCGAAATAATTTTGTCATAATGTTGGCCAGCTTTTGCAATAGAGAAGATAGCCAACTTTCCATATGTATAATTGGTCGCTGAATTCAAATCAATTGTCCATTTATTTCAATTAATTATTACCACATCTTCAGTATTTTTATATCATAGCTCTTTTTAAAGTTATGGACCAAATACTATAAAAATAATATTAACTTCCAAAAAGTCTTAAAACCAAAGCTCGCAAAAAACTGTTAACACTATCAACGTGTCTGTGTAAAACTGTTCTGTTACAGACACAACGAAAAGAGGTTGCTAAAAGACACTTTCAATTCTGTTTTGCTCAATAGCTGTTTTCGCTCAACCAAAGATCGCTTTTTTCGTTTCTGTTTTGCTCATGTCTTTCACTGACCGTTTTGCCGAGAGCCGACTTCCAAAGTGTCTTCGAAGAATGTAAGCGAGTTTGTGACTGGGGATGCCTGTGTGTGTGTGTGTTTGTCTCAGTCAACGATCTTTGTACATATGTGGAGTATGGAAAAATGTATTATTATTAACCTATCAAATGAAATGTAGAAAATATTAGTTTTTGGTAATTGCTTAACGCCTAAAAACCATATTTATTTGATTATGTACATTGTACATAAGCCCACCACACGAACAAAACAAATAACACTTTTTGTGTTTTGCTCATTTGAAGACAGTTTTTGCGTGAGCACTCGCTCACAAGTGTTCCTCTCAGTTGTTATTGACGGTCTGTCTCATTTGTTTTGATCAACCGAAAATGCTCAACAGAAAACACATGAGGAGGGGAAAAAAGTGTTTTGCTCAGTGAGAGACCGAGTGCGCTTTGTTTTTTTCTGTTTTGTCAGTGGACTGATCGAACTGAAAAAAGTGTTGAGGGTTACTAGCGAGCTCTGCTTAAAACTAACAAAAATTAATTTTAAATCATTTTTTAATAGCCACTCTTTTGTTTTCCAATAACTACCTTGTAATTATCAAACTACAAGAAATTTCAAAATCAAGCAAAAAAAAAAAAATGGAAAATTTGTCTAGTTTTTGGGCTATAACTTTAAAAAGAGCTATTATAGCAAAAAACTGAAGATGTGGTAAATTAGAGAAGGACTATCCGTTAATGTTTCCTAAGATATTTTTCTGTCATCAGATCATTTTACAGAATTATTTAAACATGGGAAAAAAAAATAATTTGATCATAAAATAACCATATTTTCCATTTTACAATCCATTCAAATTGTAGCTTATGAACAAAATCAAAACGTGTTTGGTTTTTCTGTAAGATAATTCAATGCAGCTTACATTAAAACAAATTTGGTTGGAAAAGGTTAATTAATGCGGTCACAGCGCCTATAAATGTAAACAACACACGTTTATGCAAATATCTCTGTGAACCACACGTGGTGGGGGAAAACGGACAATTGATTTGAATTCAGCGACCAAAAATGCATATGGAAAGTTTGCTATCTTCTCTATTTCAAAAGCTTGTAACCAATTGTAATGTTAACTATGTATAAATATAAACATTTTTTAGGGCTTCGTTATAATTTGATTGCAAATCGGACACTTTGCTTTTTGTTCTTCATGAAATTCGCCATCGAATTCAGCAATACGCCTGGAATTTTCGTTTTTCAAAAGATTTTTCTCAACTACTCTATCCCAACACGATTCGCACACATTAATGTGATTGCAGGGCCTCAAAAGGACAGATTTTGGGTTCACGAAACAAATGTTGCATGGGGTTTCTGGAACCAATGAAGACTCAATCAGTGAGCTTAAATTTGAATGAGTCGAGGTCAGGAATGATGCTGATATGCTTAACCACGCCATATCCTCCAAATTTGTTAGTTCCTCATCGTTATTGACACGGGTAAATAAATCTTGTTTATTGAAGCGATCATTCAGTGCAACAGTGCGAGACAAAAAAACTTTCTTTTAATATAAAATTTATTTTGATTTTCATAGCGTCTTTAAACTTTGTAATTAGTCGACCGAAATTATGTCGTTTTAGAACGACATATACTACGTTTATACAAACAAAATTTATCATGATTAATGCCCTTCAAAGTATGCAAACTATATTTCCCTTTAAAATGTTCTATTAGAACGCAAACATTGATAGCCAGTTATGGCACAGTCATACATAATCCACACTGTAAATTCATCCAGATTCTCGGACCATTAATAGGTTTACAATATCTTCTTCTTCTAGTTCCAATCCCGAGTGGGACATAGGGCATCAGGTTTACAATATAATCTTGTGTTAAGCCAAATATAAAATAAATATAATTCTGAATCATTTTAATAACGAAGGGCATTAATCAAAATAAATTTTGTGTGTATAAACGTAGTAATAGTTTCGACGTTCCAATTAGTTTTTAGTCGAAATAATGTCGTTTTGTTTTGTCGGAACAATGTCATTTCAAAACGACATAATTTCGATCGAAAGCGACATAATATCGATTCCAAATGTACTGGGCGAAATTATGTCGTCGGAATAATGTCGCTATGCCGCAAACAACAACCACTTACTTACGTTTTTATACAAACAAATTGGCTGTGTAATCACAAATATAAGGAAAGATTAGGAAGGTAAAGATTTTAGTTAGCTAAGTTGCCTCTTTCTCGTTCGCTCTCTTTCCTTCGTGGCTTATAAGCAGCCAAATTTTAGTGAATAAATCCATATGGGTAATTATTTCTGACAACTATTTTTTTTCGAACATTTTCCAAACATTTGAATTTTTTTGTCAGAATTTTACAGTTGTGGGATGCAATGATATAGCGATTGTTTTTTTTTTTTTTGTTAAAATTGCTTATAGGTAAATATTTGATGGGTCTAAATATAAAAAAAATAATTTAAAAAAATATTGTTTTTCCTTTACTTTGTGATAAAAAATATTTGCAATGGTTGAACTGGAGGAGAAAAACGAACATTTTGAGATTTTTCAAAAAAAATTCGGAGTGATCCTTTGGATATTCTTGGTACTCTAAAAAAGGTTACATGATGGGACAGCCATAACTTTACGCGAAATTCACTTGCAAAGAATGAAATTAAAATGTTATATTAAACATGCTTTGACACTGAGCATATATAATATAAAGGCCTGCTCCGGTTTTCACTTTCGACAAAAATTGTTGAATTCGAATTTGTTAAATGTGCTGTTGTATTAAATTGATTGGGTTAATTAGATAAAAACATTTTAATCTGAATCCATCAAGTTAAGAGTTAGTTGAAACTAAAGGTTTAATACGGAATTCCTTGATTGTTTAATAGAAAAGAGAACATGTAAAATATTCGAATTCACTTTAGTGAAAACTAGCAGGAAATCGACCGTTTTAATATGTTTAACAAAATTCTGGAAATATCCTTTCAATATTTTAAGCTGTGATAATGGTAGCGATCTCTCACAGTGCCTGCCCTGTGACGGCAGATGTTAGGTGCTCCTTCAGGGTAGAAAAAGGAGAGTTTCCAGGACTTTTACTACTAGCGACAGTAGTGTAATCGACCTGTATATGACGCTTCTTGATCTGCTGGTTTGCCAGCTTTTAAAATGGGAACTATTCTGCCAGTTCCCCAAATGTTTGGCATATCCAGCGACCTCACACAGTGGTTAAGAGTTTGTGTGAGGTAGTCCAATCCTTTCAGCATTATCGTCGCTAGACCGTCAGGTTCGATGGCCTAAATAACCTCTGCAGGTTTCAAGGTGGACGGGTCTTACTCATTCATGGGGAGTCGCGACTACCCAGTCGTCAGAATACTATAGCATTTTAACATCAGGAGGTGGTGTTTGGAGCAAGGCTGCAAACCTCTAAAATTTTGCAGAAGGTTCGGTCCGGGGTTTCGAACCCGTTGTAAAGTCTAAGGATCGCTTCGCGGACCGGTTCCTGTACTAATCGAACCCAAGGTTTTGGTTCGAGTCTGGGTTAAACCATTATCCGAGGCGTTCTCAGTGTCAGGTACTTGGTTAAGGTAGTCTAAATTGATATCAGTTTGAACTAGTGGTGTTCAAAATGCGAAAAGGCCTTGGGATGGGAACTCATAATTCTGCCGGCGTCGCAGCCGACTCACGTATAGAGAGAGTGAGAGAGAAAGAGAATACGTGTGTTTTATAAATAGCACGCTCTGCGGCTTGTTCTCTCACGATGCATTTGTTGGTTTGTTTGTTGCTCATGGTGACTTTTGAAATGGTTTCCGGTTTCCCTGTTATTTAAATACTCAATTTGATGGTCATTGGTCATTCTTTTCTGTTATTTTCAAGGTGAAAATCCACGACTATCCGGATGATCCCGATTCCATACCCATGATTTCCAAACTCAAGTACGACGAACAGCATGACAAGGCTTTGCGATACATCTTTGGCAAGACCCTCATCTGTCGTAATCTGGAGCGTGCCACCGAATTGGCCAAGAGCACGGGCCTGGACTGTGTCACTTTGGATGGCGATCAGGTGTCCTCTAAGGGTTCTCTTACGGGTGGCTACTTTAATACCTCCCGTTCCCGCTTGGAAATGCAAAAGAAACGCACCGAGTACACCCAACAGATTTCCGATTTCGAAAAGAAACTTGGCAAACTGCGCAATGAGCTGAAATCCACAGAGAACAACATCAATTCCATTGTCTCGGAAATGCAGAAAACGGAGACGAAGCAAGGCAAGTCCAAGGATGCGTTTGAGAAGGTGCAGGGCGAAATCCGGCTAATGAAGGAGGAACTGGTGCGCATAGAGAAATATCGCGCACCCAAGGAGCGCTCCCTGGCCCAGTGCAAGGCCTCGCTGGAGGCCATGAACAGTACCAAATCCAGCCTGGAGGCTGAGCTCAAGCAGGAGCTGATGTCCACGCTGTCGGTGCAGGATCAAAGGGAAATTGATCAGCTCAACGATGACATACGGCGTCTTAACCAAGAGAACAAGGAGGCCTTCACCCAGCGCATGCAGCTGGAGGTGCGCAAGAATAAGCTGGACAATTTGCTCATCAACAATCTGTTCAGGCGGCGGGATGAGCTCATACAGGCACTGCAGGAGATCTCCGTGGAGGATCGCAAGCGCAAGCTGAACAACTGCAAAACGGAGCTGGTGGCCGCCGAGAAGCGCATCAAGAAGGTCAATGCCGACCTGGAGGAGATTGAGAAGCGGGTGAATGAGGCGGTGCAGTCGCAGAAGGAGCTGCAGCAGGAGCTGGAGACGCATGTGCGCAAAGAGAAGGAGGCGGAGGAGAATATCAACAAGGATTCCAAGCAGCTGGAGAAGTGGACCACCAAGGAGAATATGTTGAATCAAAAGATTGACGAGTGCACCGAGAAGATAGCCAGCTTGGGCGCCCTGCCCCAGGTGGATGCGGCCTACAGTCGCATCTCGCTGAAGAACATCTTCAAGGAGCTGGAGAAGGCCAATCAGCATCTCAAGAAATACAACCATGTGAACAAAAAGGCCCTGGACCAGTTCCTCAGCTTCTCCGAGCAAAAGGAGAAGCTGTACAGGCGCAAGGAGGAGCTGGATGTGGGCGATCAGAAGATTCATCTGCTCATCCAATCGCTGGAGATGCAAAAGGTGGAGGCCATTCAGTTTACCTTCCGCCAGGTGGCGCAGAATTTCACCAAGGTCTTTAAGAAGCTGGTGCCCCAGGGAGCGGGCTATTTGATACTGAAGACCAAGGATAATGAGGGCGAGGAGGCCATGGAACAGGAGGTGGCCAATTCGGATGCGTTTACGGGCATAGGTATACGTGTGTCGTTCACAGGAGTCGATGCCGAAATGCGAGAGATGAATCAGTTGTCAGGTGGTCAAAAATCTCTGGTGGCTCTGGCCCTAATCTTTTCCATACAAAAATGTGATCCAGCGCCGTTTTATTTATTCGATGAGATAGATCAGGTAAGTGGGAACAGCCTGGTACTGTACATAGAACTGGGTTAACTCTTCCTCTCTCTCTCTCTGCCCACAGGCTCTGGACGCCATGCATAGAAAGGCCGTGGCCGATATGATACACGAACTGAGCGATACCGCTCAGTTCATTACCACCACCTTCCGGCCCGAATTGCTGGAGAATGCACACAAATTCTATGGCGTACGCTTCCGCAACAAGGTTAGCCACATTGATTGTGTTACCCGGGAGCAGGCCAAGGACTTTGTAGAAGATGACAACACGCATGCCTAGAGAGCTACAAACTCTAGCTTAAGCTTGTCCTCTTGCTTCCTCCTTACACGCGTTTAAGCATTTCGTAGTATTTAGTTGATAACTTTATTTTGTATTTTTTTTTTGTTGTTCTTCTTCTTGATTTCCTTAAAAGTTGATTTAAGTTCCCAAAACCTCCTTTCTCTCCCCCCCCCCCAGAAAGATGCAGCATTCGATACCCTCCGTTTAATAAGAACAAAAACAAAAACCCCAAGATCGACAATGTAATAGATGGCATAGAGAAATATTATAATTTAAATAAAAAGTGTGTATTTAACAATTCAAGCTAAAATTTTAAGGAAATTTGTATGCAGTTTACAGTTACTTTTCAGCTCACGCAGGTTATCTCTCTCTTTCTCTCTAGTGTTGTAGAAAACAATCGATATTACTATGGATGGTTGTGATAAAATATCACTTTGACAAAGGCGTGGAAAATCATACAAGGATCAATGCATAAGCGCAATGCACATATAAAAATGGGCTAAGCATATTATTATATTTAAATATGTACTTATTAAAACAGTTCAAAAGTCACGGCGCATAACACTGACTCGTTACTTACAAGTACTCGTGCCGCCAATTACCTATCGTCCATCTCTAGCTGCTTGCTGTTTGTTTGTTGTTTTTTGGTTGTGGCGGCCAGCGGCGTCCAATTTTATTTGCATCAATTTGAAATAGTTTAACTGACATTTAGTTAGCGCTTGGCGGCATTATGGCTGCCGCACAGATAAAGCTGCTGCAGGAGACATTAGTGGGCAATGACTGTGTCAACAGCATTGAGGGCACCAAGTCGGCCATCACCAAAGTGCTGACGCGCACCGAACGCTTCCAGTTGCGCGTCCGCAAGCATATCGATGCAAACTACACAGAGTTTATGCCCAATCACACCTCGCCGTATATCTTTCTGGAGGAGTCCAGATCGTTGGGCCGTGAAATTCATGAACTGCTGGACACGGTGGGCAACGAGGGACTGGGTGCACTGGGCGATGGCAATGCCAAGCTGGCGGCCTGTAGTCGTGAGCTGCGCGAAATGATACTTGGCTTAAGGGTCAGCGAGCATATAATGAAGATTGATGAGCTATTCCAGTCCACGGAGGAGGCCAAGGACAATAATGATTATCTGGAGATGCTGGATCTGGTTGGACGTCTGCGTACGCTGATCTATGGCGGTGATGGGGCCAGTGATGTCGAGCGCATCTTTCAGGCCATGGACTGCTATGACACAATCAAGGTCAAGTATCATGTGCAGGCGCATCTGTTGCAGCAGAATCTGCAGGAGCGATTCGATACGCTGGTGCAACTGAATTGCCGTACGTTTCCCAACTCGCGCTGTGTCACACTGCTGGTCAGCAGGGATGAGAGTCAGCTGCAGGATATAGTCAGTGCGCTGTTCCAGGAGCGCTATAATCCTATCAAAATGTGTGATTTCCTAATGGACAACTGCCTAGAGCCGCTGCTACTGAAGCCGGTGTCGGTGGAGTATCAAGAGAATGCCGAGGCGGGTACTTACAAAAAGCTCACGTTGTCCTACTCCACCAAGGAGGGCCCCAATCTGCGTCCCAAATACCAGCAGGTATTGGAACACTTCAAGCTCTTGCTACAGACCTTGAGCGGCATCAATAGCAGTGTGTCGTCCACGCAGCATGTCTTTAGCATTATTGGTGATCATGTAAAGGATCGCCTGCTGCAGCTGCTCGTACAGGAATGCCTAATACCGGCAGTACCCGAGACCATGGAGGAGTATCAGACCTCGTCGCTGTGCGAGGATGTTTCACAGTTTGAACAGCATTTGGCCGACACTTTTCTCATCAATCCCGAGTTGGATCGCGCCCTAAGCCAGTTCATTGAACAGTATGAGACATATTATCGCCATCGCCTCTACAGTCGCCTAATGGAGTCGGCACGCGAAATCTTTCAGCGTGATCTGCAGGACATGATTCTGGTGGCGCCCAATAATCTAAGCAGCGACGATCCCTTTCTATTTCCACGCTGCATGGTGTCCAAGAGTGTGCTGGACTTTATCAAACTGATGGATCGTGTGCTACGTCAACCCACAGAGAAACTGGACACAGTTGAGGCTGATCCCCTGAATGGGGTCATTGCCATGATGCTGGAATCATATGTGGATGAGGTGCCCAAGGTGCATAAGAAACTGATTGAGAGCATACCGCAGCAGTCGGCCCTATTCCACAACAATTGCCTCTATCTGACCCACTGGGTGGCTGGACATACCAACAAGGGCATCGATAGTTTGGCGGCCTTGGTCAAAACGCTGCAGGCCACCGGCCAAAAGCATTTCCAGGTGCAAGTCAACTATCAGGTGTCCATTATAATGGAAATCATGTCTGGATTTGGTAGGTTTATGAAAAAAAAAACAGTTAAATTTTTGATACAAATTTGTATAAATAGCCATGATTGCAGATTTTTTAGAACTAGGGTTCCAGAAGCAATTAGTTTGATCTAATATGGCCAAAAAGTTTACTAATTTGGCCAAATTATTTGTCTGCGGCAGCTTAGATCAGAGTTACCGCAGCCACACACTCGGCAATGCTTGCAAAAGTCATGCCTCATTGTGTGTCAAGAGATCAATCTTCTTGGGGAACCCTGCATTAGATCACGGTTCCCCTGTCCCTGCTCGGGCGCCAATGTAATTTCAATTCAATTATTTCTTTTCAACTAAATTTAACAACTAACAAGACATAAATGCTTATACAGTGGCTGCTGTTTCAACAGGCACAGATAAATATTCATTTCTGACCCCATCTATACATGGAAATCTCTTGGCCCGACTGACTGATCACACTGTGACACATTTTTGAACTCAAAAAAGTTGATTGAAATTGAGACCAAAAAATTCTGAAAAAGTTTGATGGTAGTATAAAAACCCTGTCTGAGTTTGGTCTGATTAGCTGCCGTTTTCTTTCTATTGCACTTTGAACTTTTACGCTTCAGAGTAGGATTTACGATTTCATATCTCGTAAACTATTTTGAATTATGCTTTTATATCTTTGGCAAAGTTGTTCCTCTTCGTGTTGGTTTTGATATGAGCCATTTCGTTTGCTATGTGATCTTCTACTGGGGTTATTTTAGGCCGTCCTCCTTTGCTGCAGTTAAAACATTCTTGAACTCAGCTGTTCTCCTACGCGTTTCGGCTAGCTTTTGCTGCCTTCTTAAAAGAGTCTGTTTTTATTTGGAGACAATACATATGTATATGCTATAGTCAGCTGATCAGTCCGGTTACGACAAATATATAGCCTACATGTATTTCAAGACTTCGTGCAAAGTTTGGTAAAGATAGCTTTAAAACTGACGGCGAAAAACTTAAAATGGCGGAAACATGCGGATGGTTTTTTTTTTTAAATATATTCTGGAAATCTATCCGCTTGTCCTCCATGTGTTGGCATCACTGAACTCAATAGAACTTACAAGTTGGCGTCCATAAAAGCAACAAGATTTTTTCCAATTTGCCTAGTTTTTAGGTGTTTATAAAAAAAATTACATTAAATGTTCCAGTGAAGCTATTAAAACCCGGTGTTGAAAATTTTGTAGTTAAACTATTTAAGAAAAAGAAAAAAATAGCTCTTCTTGGAAACAAGACACACGCGACTAAATTTGAATCACCTTAATTTTGTGCCTGATGCGAGCTGTCAAATGGAATTTTTCAAGCGTTGCAATGTAGCCTTATTAATGACTATTTTATTGCTGTTAATGATATTTTGACTCTGATTTTTGTTTGTTTTCATAACAATTGGATATTTTTGTAACATTTACCAAAAAAAATCATTCAATTTGGTACACAATTTTTTTGGGATTTAAGTCCCGCTAGATAGGCAAAATATTGCACTGTGCGCCTTCTTGTTGAAACCAAATATCGTCCAAGTCTTCCGCTTCAATTTCCTCGAAGAACCAATCACTTAACATTCACCATTCACGGTCACGGTGGCTCCTTCTACATTTTCAAAGAAAAATGGACCAAAATCCGCACCAAACAGTGACACGTGGCTTCTCGATGACAATATGCGGATTTTCTGTGCCCCAGATGCGACAATTTTGTTTTGTTTATTAACCTAACCACCGAGGTGGAAATGTGCTTCATCCGAATAGATGATTTTTCGGTCAAATTCACCATCTTCGGCCAAACGATCTTCCGCCCAATTTGCGAACTATAGACGATTCGGCTTGTCAATTGGGTTTAGCTGCTGCACCAATTGAACTTTGTATGGCTTCATGGCAAGGTCTTTATGTAAAATTCGCATCAAAGAAGTGCGCGAAATGTCCAATTGTTAAGATTTTCAGCTACCGCAGCAGTGTTTTCCGTCGAGCGCACCGGACGAGCACGTACACGGGTTGGTTTATCCACCAACATTCCAGTTTTACGAACTCGCTTCACGAATTGATCCACAAATTGAGTTTTCGGAACATTTTTTTTGTTAAATGGTTTTTTTTTTCAAATTTCGCACAGTTTGGAAATATGTTTTTAATATTTCTCAACTTTTTTCAAGCGAATAGCGAACCATTTCGTAAATGTCAAAGTTTTTACTAAATATTATATTAGTCGCTTTCCGAATGACATTTGACGTTTTTAAAGCAGGGACCGTTATTGTTATATGTTTAAAAATAAAAATTGGGACTTAACAGTTATTTCATAACTTAAAACAACAAAAAATTTTTTGAACTATTATCTTATAATTTTTATATAAAACTTTTTAAATAACACTTTTCTTTAAGTTTTATTCAAAAAAATGTATATTAAGTGTTATTTGTCAACGTTTATTTTAAAAATAAAAAATAAACGTTGACTTCCAATATTTGGTGAGTAATACTAGCTATCGGCACCAAAAGTTGCATATGCACATACCTTGAGTCCTACTACCATCGTGCCAACTTTGATTCAGATCGGACAACTATAGCATATATCTGTAGTAGAAATCTGCACGAGTGATTCCGCCAGAGTAAGATTGCAGGTAAAAGTAGTAATTTTTACGATGCCACGATACTTGTGTGTAAACATGTAATCGTTTCAGTGCCCAGTAATCTGCATTGTGGAATCGTACGATTATATTCGTAGCACCAGCAAATATATAAAATAAATTACAAACATTTACATTTATTTGAATTTGGATTTGTTTTTGTTGTAAGTAACTGCTTGTTAGTAGCAAATGTGGTGTAGAGAATATAGTGTGCGACAACGGGGCTCGAACCCGCCTACGGGAACATCAAAACTGATTTTTTTTTTTAAATAATATCGAAACACGCTTCAAAATTTCTCAGGTTTAGTTAGCATAAATGCCCCTAAAAGTATACTTCACTGTTTTTTCTTTTATATACTTACACACAAGAACCGTGGCCTCGTAAAAATGATTACTTTTACCTGAAATCATACGATGCCATAATCGCTCGGGCAGATCTGATATATGCTATGGTAGTCCAATCTAAACCAAAGTTGTCACGATGGTAGTAGGACTCAAGGTATGTGCACACGCAACTTTTGGTGCCGATAGCTAGTATAACTCGCCAAATATTGGAAGTCAACGTTGCAAGATAACACTTATTTCTTAATTTTAAAATAAAAGTTGACAAATAACACTTAATATAATTTTTTTTGAATAACACTTAAAGAAAAGTGTTATTTAAAAAGTTTTATATAAAAAGTATAAAATAATAGTTAAGCAAAAATTTTTATTTTATTACTTATGAATATCACTTTATGTCCTAATTGCATAGTCCTTGCTAAGACTTAAACATTGGTACATTTTTCGTATTCGTAGCTTACTCCCTTCACTGTGACTTTTTTGTATTTGGGGTTTAGTGACCTGTTTTTGATTTTAGTCAATGTTACAACTAGCTAGCTCAAGGTCTTTTTGGTTGATTATAAGTCTTTTATAACCAACACAAATCAACAGATATTAACTACAACCTTTTTGGAATAGCAATTGGGTATGTCCGTATAACGATCGCTGTTTCGAGAATAACCAAATTCTCTCATCAGCGGACTTGTTTTGCTGTTCACATTTCAAACAACCATCCAGTTAGTATTTAAGCCTCTTTCAATCGGCGAATAAAGACATGGGAATTCCTAATGTTGTAAATTCGCAGACCGAGTTTCGGCTATGGTTTTTTGTTTGAAGGTGTTTGTTTTACCAATTTGTTGTAATTAATTCTGTTGCTTATGGCTGCTGCTAGGTGGTTGGGCTATCCGTCCAATGATCCTCCTTTTGGTTAAAATTTAATGTGATAACAGCTATTTTCGGTCCCTGTTTTAAAGTCAAATTATGAATAGTTCAAATTCCATACACTAGATGGACCACCCTAGTTAGTTATCTTATTTTGTTGAAGTCTACTAAAATCTATCATTATTAAGTCAAGAATCCCAGTTTTGATATATCTGCTTGGACTTGGTTCGTACGTTACAAAATTCAAAACGCAATATGCCTTGCACGGTGATGTATTGTCACCCAATTTTTTTCCAGCTTAAAGAACAGAAAATGCTACGTCTAAAAAGCAGGGATGCAAACCGCTAGAAAGTAAGGGCTGGTTCGGTTCACACATTGAGTGTTTTTTGGAGCTAAAGCAGGGCATCCACACACGAATCTGTTAGACGAACAAATTTGTCAAAAAAGGAATCATTTGCCCACTAACCAGGCGAACATTTCTCACGAACATCATTTGCTTGAAAATCTCAAGGAGTAAAAATGAAAATATGGCAGCGAAAACTAACACAATCATGAACTAGATGGCGATACAAATTAGCTTAATGCTCATTTGGGCAATTGTTCACTCTACAAATATTTTCGACAAATGATGTTCGTGCACTTGTTCCCATCCATTGACGAACATGTTCGCACGAACACTCGCAAGATAGAAACGTTTCTATTCTCTGCGAACAAAAAGTCGAACACAAAAATCTGTCACGAACACCTCCACTAACGACGAACATTTCGTGGAGCACAACAAATTCGTCGAACAAATTCGTGTGTGGATGCCCTGCTTTACTAAACCTCACTTTCGTTTCGGTTCGCGCTTTATTCATTTAATAAACTAAAGAAATATATTTTTGATACAAGTAGTCAGATCCATAGGTTTGATACCTGAGATCTTAGAAAACGTATGCAAGAATAGTCAAGGCTGTTTTTTGGACCTTTTTTTTAAAAAAATCTTATTTGAAAACGCAAAGAGGTTATCCAATTCTATTTTTTTTTTGGGCCCTTTTTTTGCAGTTTAGTGTAAAAAAAAAAAAAAGGAAAATTTTTTTTTTAAATTTTGATTGACCAGAATGGTTACAATTCTGTTTCGATTTCAAGCTAAAAGACAAAGCTAGAGACAAAAAGCACTTTAATATCCTTGAAACTTTCACAACAAAAATTTTTAAGCTGCATTAAATGTTTGAACATTAAGTAAGTTGACCCACTTTCTTTGGTTCTTACCTTTTTTTTTTAAAACTCTTGCTTTTCCACGTATTTTCGTTATATAAGTATACAAAGATCGTTAACTGAGACTCATACACACAGTCGTCCCAGTCAAAACCACGCTCACATACGTAAAAGACACTTTGGAAGTCGACTCTCGGCAAAACGGTCAGTAAAAGCAACCTCTTTTCGTTGTGTCTGTAACAGAAGAGTTTTTTGAAGACACGCTGAAAGTGCTGACAGTTTTTTGCAAAATATATGAAAAATGTGAATTTCTTTTCCAGTGTCAAAACATTTCCTTGACATCTCTGTTTTTCTTTCGCTTTGCCTTTCCAGAATTCGAAAGTCCTCAAACCCTGGGCACAGGTCCTTTAAAACTGGTACGCCAATGTTTGCGTCAGCTGGAGCTACTGAAGAATGTCTGGCAGCATGTTCTACCCGAGCAGGTGTACAACACCACCTTCTGTGTGCTCATTCACTCGTTCACCAATGAGATAGTGCGTCGCATTTTCAATGTGCGTGACATTTCGGCCACCATGGCCTGCGAGCTGAGCGATTTGATTGATGTGGTGCTGGAGAAGGCACCGCTGCTGTTCCGCGAGGCACACGAGGTGTTGCAGGTGCGTTCGTGGATGAAATTTCAGCAGCTGAAGACCATGATGAATGCCTCGCTTAAAGAGATCACCGAGCTGTGGTGCGATGGTGTGGGTCCGCTTACGGCCAACTATAAACCGGAAGAGATCAAGCATCTGATACGTGCCCTCTTCCAAGACACGGATCGTCGGGCCAAGGCCATTACGCAGATTGTTTAAGGCGATTTTTGTTTTTTAATTTAAACTTAATAAATACACACAACATAAATTCAAGCGTCCAACTCCATGCGGGCCTGCAGTATGAGGGGACGTAGCTGCTCCAAGAGCAAACGATGGCCATGCCCATGGGTGACCACCAGTATGCGGTGAGCCTCCTCCAGTTGACTTAGCGCCTCCTTGGTATGCTGCTCATAGAGCTGAATTTTGCCCAATTTCATGTGTAGCAATCCCAGCAAGGGATTCCAGGCGCCATGATATTTCCTAAAGCCGGGCAAAAGACGCTGGCCATAGTCCAAGGCCTCTTTCCATTTGCCCACCTCAATTGCAGCCTCGAAGGCAGCATCCAAGGTCTTGACATGCCACACATTTAGCGGATGAAAAACACCCGCCTGCTTGTTGAGACACACTTGGCAGGCGTCCAAATCTGGGGGGGAAAAAAAAACTTTAAGTGTTTGTTTCAAACCAAAACATTTCTTTCCCCCTCAACACTCACAGGCCACCTCCTTCATGCACTCCAAATGATGATGTGTCAGGGCCATGACCTCATGGTAGGTGTTCCTCAGCTTGGGCGTTATACCCGCCTTACAACGCTGGCAATTGTTGCGCTCAATCTTAATACTGGCTCCACATTTGCGATTGGGACAGACGGCAGCTGTCATTTCGTGTGTCTCGTGTGGATCGGTGCACTTGCTGCACACACACAGAAAATAGTAATGTTCACGCAAGTCCAGGCGTCGCTGTTCGGGCGTATTCAGCAGATCAATGTAGCTAATAAAGATTTTGGACCAATCCAGGCAGGGCATATCCTCTGTGGCATGGACATGCAGTTCATTACCCTCAAAGGTGGCCACAGCATTTGGTTGGCAACTGTGATCGGTGATCGAGACGCCCAAGTAAATGGCCGTGGCAATGGAGTTCATTTCGCCATCTAAGATGTTGAAGCCGTTAGTAATGAGCTAGAGAGAGAGAGAGAGAGACGACGAGCGTGAGTGAAAACACAGGAATGTGACCCCACATTGCGTGGCGCTGGCTGGCATAAAGCCAACTGACAAGATCAAAAACATATTGATGGGTTTCGTATTTAATTCGATTTGTTATAGGGATTACAGTAGCGGACTACAAGTAGAATGTCCAATCATTTGTTCAACTTAAACAATTTTTGGTCTGTAAGCGAATTTACAGTTACATTTACTCCAACACATATTTAAGTCTGACTCTCAGAGAGTGAAATGCAAACACACAGTCGCAGTGTTGTCAACTATTAAAGCTCAAAAGTAGCTAAATCGACTCTTTAAAATGGCTAAAAATAGCTAGGATTCATTTCGAACCCGGAATTCCGGCTTTTTTTTTACTGTGAACCAAACCCTGAACCGAACCAAGAGGACGAAAATAGATGAACCCGAACCCGAACCCGTTCCGAACCCAAACTTTTGGTTCGGTTCAAAAAAATAATGTCTTCGATTTGTTATTTTCTCCTTTTCGCACTTACTTATTAACATACATACATACAATATATGTATGTACATATGTAAAATAATTTAAATACGTGAAGAATCGGAGCGTGCTATTGTAGTTCTTTGCCTACCTATGTACATATGTATACATTCATACGTATGCGTAATTTATATTACAGACACATAGACTACAATACTTCAAGCCAGAGATATTAATTTGTAATATACTAAAAATTCAATGTAAACACCTATTTACACTGCACAATGTATTCAATGTTTTATTTTTCTTCTTATACATATACATATGCGATAATCTAACCAACCCGGTGCATGCTACTGCAGAAACATGTCAGCCGAGTACAAACAGAAGTGTGTGCCACACGCAGCGTTGCCAATTTCGCTATTTTTCCCACCAGATATAGCTATTATGTAAGCTCGAAAACCGGAATCTATTCAGTTTTGCCGGAGCCTGCAATTCTAGCTAATTATTTGACATTTTTAAGCTATTTTAAATTAATCTCTGTTAAGTTTTAGCATTTTTAACAGTCGATATTTGGTGGAAAATATAGGTAAATTGGCAACACTAGCCACGCGCCAAAAATTGGGAGCAAAGAAGAATCTAAAGAGACAGAAACACAAGTCAGAACAATAAAATCGCGCCTTTCAATTCTTTTGAGAAGTTTTGACTGAGAAGGTGTGAAGCAATGACGACAAATTTTTAATTTACGAAATTTTCATTCAATGTAAGCACTGATAAATCAGAATGTCACGAATGCAAACTAAATACGACCGACGGGCATGCAGCTAATTTAATACGGCACCTTCAAAAGAAGACAAAAGCATTTTTGATGAAATCATACTGAGAAAAAGTTCCAAGTGTGACGAATAAACACCAATCGATGCTCAATTTTGTGAGTGAAAGACTGTTTAAAGGGCATATGAGAAAGCATAATCAATCGGACTAAAGATTTATACACTAGCAATGAAGGAAGTCCATATCCAGCAAATGAGCGCCAATCTCACGTCAATTATAATCTACGTCTTACATTCTTACAATGTATTCATGCGTCAGTTGTATACCTATTGTATTGTAATTTTGTATAAATTGGGTAAAACGTGCAAGGAACCAAGGTGCGAACCAAAATCAAAGCCCAAAAACCTCGAACTTCAAATTTTCTGAACCTATACCGTTGGTAAATTTTGGTTCGAACCTGCAAACCGGAGGTTCCGAAAAATTTATTGGGTTTGCAGCCCTGTTTAAAATAGCTTAAAGAATGTTTTCTTAGTAACCATGAATCGATGGCAAACAACTCATGGCCTATTCTTAATATTAAAAAATCTAGGGCGTTACTCCGTCAAGAAAGTGTGAACATTTCCCTATTATTAGGGACCCTTACTGGATACTGCATAATAGGATGAGACGCCGCACAGTGGCCGGTTTCACTGATTTAGCATTGCAAACATCGAAACTTTTGAACGGAAAGTGATATTTGAAAAATTTTAAAGGGAAGGTGATAGAGAATTAGTAGTAGCTTAAAAACAAGCTTAAGGTCATCATTGTAGGTCAACAGGGTAACTCAGGATCGGCTGGCAAAGTGTAAAGTTTAAGACACTAAAAATGGTTTGCGTCTCTGACTGAAACTTGTCGCACGTACGTGAACTGAACACTAGGTCAGACCTGCCTAATATGAAAAGTTATTTTTTGATGTGAAACATCTTTAAGTTCGGTACGGAAGATTTTAGTAGGAGTAAAATTTGATTTCAGCGTCACGTGACGCTGAGAGGTCATTCATATATTGTTTTGTTGTTTTCTGAAGTTTCACACACAAGATGGTTGTATGGGGTGAGTGGGGGAAAAAGAAGGGTGGGTGGGAAAAGTGTTTGAAGAATGTGGGAACAGAGTGGAAAGAATGTTGGGACAGTGCATATTGGGCGGAATTCAAATTTTTTTGGCATAAAGTTCAATAATATTTTTTAATATTTACATAATCTTAATATTATTTCCGTTAAATAAATGTCTCCCCTAAGTAAAAATTTGATGTAATATTAAATTTTGATATATAATTAAAGTGACCTGTTTGTGCTAGGCTAATTGTGCCTTGTTTGTGCTTTAAATTTGTTGAATGTTTGATTATCAGCCATTCTAATTAGATTAATTATATTATGGCGGTTTAAAATATGCAAAATACTCATAAAGGTATGTATTTTCTAGTGTTAAGCGCTTAAATTAGATAAGCTTTTGTTTCGTTTTGTATTTAATGTTATTGATGGAACATATTTTATGTAGAACCTAACCTCAATACTTGTGCTTCGTGGAGCAGAACTAGCAAGATGACGCCGGATTACCGAAAGTGATAATGTGGTAGAGAGTGTTATTGTGTATACATTTATATAGAGTTAACAGCTTAAGCGCATATTTGCGCAACTTCGAAATAATTGAATATATTTTGAAAAGTTACATTTTCGTCTTGTCGATTTACTGTTAGTTTGGTTGACTGGCTGCGAGATCAAATAAACCGAAATTTTGTTTCTGAAAGCTTCATGACATAACAAATAGAGGCACGTTAACTTCAGCTCAACCAAAGCTTATATACCCTTGGAGCTCGATGATTTTAAATGATTTTCATTCCACAATTTCATTCATTCGATCGATTGTTCCTGTGACAGCCATATGCTACAGTCAACCGATTTGGACCAAACTTAGCAGAATTATGCGGAAGCATATAATATTTAAAAATATGGAGTTTTGGAGCGATAGCAATAACAACAAAAAAGTGTTTCTTATTAAGACTATTTCTTAGAGATATCTTTTATATGGCAGCTATACTATATAGTTGTCCGATTTTCATAAAACTGGCTAGAATTATGAAAAAGCATAGAAAACTAAAAAATAGGAAGTTCTTGGGACGTTTGCATTGAAAACAAAAGAGGGTTTTCTCACTAAGACTTGTTTTTCGGCCAATCGTTCTTATGATGGCTATATGCTATAGTCTTTCGATCCAGCCGGTTCCAACAAATGTACAGCGTATATGTAAGTACCTATAAACTTTGTACAAAGTTGAGTAAAGATAACTCTGAAACTGACGGAGGAGATGTATGTAGGTGGCGGGGGTGGCCTGGTCACACCGGCAAAAAAATAAATTCGAAATTAACTTATAATATAAACAGCAAATATTTGAAGTTTCAACTTTCTATCTTTATTTTTAGAATTTATGCCAAAAAAAAGGCAATTCGGCCCAATGTGCAGTGTATGAAGAGTGTGGGAAGAGTGTGGGAGCAGAGTGGGAAAAGTGCGGGAACAGAGTGGAAAGAATGTGGGAAGAGTGGGAACAGTATGGAAAGAGTTTGGGAACAGTGTGGGAATAGTGTGGGAAAAGTGTGGGAACAGTGTGGAAAAAGTCTGGGAACAGTATGATAAGAGTGTGGGAGCAGTGTGGGAACAAAGTGGGAAGAGTGTGGGAACAGATTGGGAACAAAGTGGGAAGAGTGTGGGAACAGTGTGTTAACAGTGTGGGAAGAGTGTGTTAACAGTGTGGAAACAGAGTGGAAAGAATGTTTTGAAAGTGTGGGAATAGGGTTAGAAGACTGTGGGAAGAGTGTGGAGACAGTGTTGGAACAGTGTGGAAAGAATTTGGGAACAGGGTGGGAAGAGTGTGGAAAAAGTGTGGAAAGAGTATGGGAAGAATATGGAAAGAGTGTGGGAACAGTGTGGGAGTTGGATGATTTGGATTATTATTTCTTCCAGTTATTCCTTTGCCACTGTAGTTGTTTTCATTTTTCTTTGGAGCAGCACAATATACAAGACTTAAAGAAAAAAAGAAAGGACACAGCAGCAAGTGATCTTGTTGTTGGTGTTTCTACTCCCTGTAAGTTTTCTTCTTTTGAAAGATTTCCTTTGCTGATTTATATACCATTGAGAGAGCTTGGGATTTTGAAATTAGGCCCTCAAATTTAGCATCATGTTTCATATCAAAGCCTCGTGAGTTAATTCACACCTTTTTTTTCTAGTTTTTTGCACAACATGGCTCAAAAAATGCAGCATATTTTATAAGAGAGTTTAACGAAAATCCAAAATCAGATATTTTATGATTGGATGGCCTCGTGAAGGCTTTGAAATTTCCAATTTCCCCTTAATTTGTCTTTGAACTATCAAAGTAGGCAGATAACTTTTAAAAAAATGTAATGTAGATATTTCATACATATTAAAATAAGCTAAAAGTATAAATTGCATTAGACTTGAGACCTCCGTAGAGCGCTAAAGCTTAAAAAAGTATATTTACTATAAATGGGCTGATATGGAAGGTAGGTGTGGGCGTTGCCCGATCGATCTACAATTTTGAATCCGCCAAATTTGAATTCGATATATATTAATATTTGTACTTTATGCCACATTTTCGGGCTTTCTGACCACTGTGCACTGGTTAACAGTTATTTTTATACCTGTCACAAGAGCACAAACTGAGAAGAGAGAGAGCAGCTGAACTAAATGAGCAAGGAAAATTGGCATTCTAATGCAATGCATTTTCGTACCTTCTTCTAGCCACCTAATGTTTCTTGCCAAATCCGCACCTGTTCTTGTTGATGTTTTTTTCTTTTTTTTTGGTGTGGGCAGGTGGCCGGCACCTACATGCATACACATACATACTTACACGACCATAGATACTCATCAGTTCCGTCTTATTTGGCACCGTACTGGGACTATCCACCATCATGTCCGTGAGCACCGCATGCAACGATTCCAAATGCTCCAGTCGCTTGGAATCGTTTTTAATTTCAGCATAATCTGTCAAAAGACACAAAGTAAACTCCAGTTGTACTCCAGTTCATCAGTGTGTGAGCAAGCTTCACTTACGTGACATTAGATCCCGAAATTTACGTGATCCATGCTCTGCATAATAGCCACGTATCAAATCTCCGCCATGCTCCAGACGCAGTATGAGACGACATAGCATGCGGGCAGCATCGGGCACAATGCGTGGATGGATTTTTTTAAGGAATGGACACTCGTGCTTATGCTGAGCCCAAGCCTGGGTCTGACACGAGCGATTACAGTAGGATACATAGCGACAGTTGGAGCACTTGAGCACCTTAACCCTGTAGCCAAAAATGATGGGGATGGAGTTGGAGTGGAGGAGGTAGTGTAATTCGTAATTTGTACAACTTACGCCTCCAGGCAATTATCACAGCGGTCCAAACGATATTTGGATTGGAGCACATAGGCAAATGGCTTTTCGGTTAAAATGCGCTGGCCACGCTTAATGGCCTTTTTAAGTGGTGGTTGTTGCTCTTGCTCCATGTTTGCGGGACGTGCAGATTTCATTTGGTTCGATTTCAAATGGCCCGTCCCACTTAGCAATGAGCGCGCGCACAGACACCTGCAGCTCAAAAATACATGTTTGCTTGCATATTTATGTGGGTGCTATTTTTAGTTGAATTTACGCAAATCGGCAGCAACAAAAATAAATGTTGTTTTGATTTTCCTTTTGTTTGTATTAGGGGTACTCCAGCAACAATGATATGGTGAGAGAGTGAGTGAGTGCTATCGATATTATCGATATGTGGCTGAGCGCGCGCGAGAACAAGTGAGAGCAAAGAAGGCGGCAACAAGGAGGTGAGGCAAGGTTGTAACATGGTGCAATCAGGTGAAGCAAAGTGGGAGAGCGCTCCCTTCTCAGCTTACAATTGTTGCACACCCCTCTAGTACGGCCGACCCACGCTGTATCAACGTTCCGTCGATGATTTTGTGACTGTCGTTGACGCTCGACTGACGTATTTTTCAGGGCGATGTCCGCTCAATACGTTAACGGCTCTCCAGGCTAGGTCGACGCAATGCCATGCAGAGAAGCGACATAAGCGACGCTCGTTCGACCCAATGACATGCATGGGGCGACTTAAGCGACGCTCGTTCGACCCAATGCCATGTATGGGCCGACCTTCTCTCTCTCTCTCTCTGTTTAGCGTTCGGCCCATGTTACAATTTGACAGGCGGCACGACGCATCACCGTACAAAGAGCAACGCTGGGTTGACAAAAATAGTGTGACTGACCCCCCTAGCCGTACTAGAGGGACGCTTTTGAGCTTTCATCTAACAACTTTTGTCTCTGCCTTGCTGTATTATTTCACCATGCTAAGGTGTGGGAAGGGAAAATGAAATGGCATGATGGCTTTCTATTTAGTTTTTTGATTCGGTTGACGTTATTTATAGCACGCCTGCCAAGGTGTAAGAAAAATCGATTTTTGTTTACATATTAAATATATTATAACATAATTTGGAGTAGGATATGGATGACCCACCCGTTGCCTCACCCTGTTAGTCCACCTTGTTCCGTGTGACCAGTGATGGCAATTTAGCTATGCCCCCTAAAGTTATCTCCGCAACTTTGACGCTGTGTTTCGCATAATAAAGTGAATACTGACATCATTAGAGCCTTCCATGCCACTAATAGAGAACTGACTACATCAAACATTTCAAATATATTGGAATTTTAGCTCTCTGTCTTATAATTATCATCAAATGAAGTGTCAGTTGATAGGGCCCTAAAAACTTTTTTCGTCTTAGCATTACAAAAATATTATTTTGAATATTCATCAAAGAAATTGCGTTTCTATTAAATTTGGATAAAATCTCTCCCAAAAACCTCGAACCTAAAATTTCTAAACATTATTGGAGAATTGGAGCTTCAAAAAATGTATTGGGCTAATAAAAATACCTATTAGCAACTATACCATCAGTATTTATTAAAAGTCATTCTAACATTTCGACCAAATCTAATAACTTTCTTTGTAGATCTCAAATTATTCAGACCTTTTCCCGTTTTCAAATTCTATTAATTGAAATTGGTAAAATATTCGAATGTTCAGACATTCGGTGAAAACATTGGATCAGCAACACAGTCGAAACCAATATTTAAGCAAACATAGATAGATAGATAGATAGATAGATAATGTTTATTGTTTTCATATACATATACATTGTTTTTGCTGCAGATTGTTTACTTATCCAAAAGATAAACATTAATAAAGCTTGGTTTGTAACCGTCAGCTTTTCTTCTGTTGTTTTAACAACGTTTACAATTATTATGGTCCTTCTTGGACAGCCATTCAACCATAGCAGATCCCCTCTCGCCTTCATTACCCATGTTATTTCCGTTTGTCGGAGTAGCTCGTTGCAGTATGAAGGTCCTACCTCATGGTTTATGAGTTTATACTCGCCTTCGCTTC
Source organism: Lordiphosa magnipectinata (assembly GCA_037044535.1). NCBI lineage: Eukaryota > Metazoa > Arthropoda > Insecta > Diptera > Drosophilidae > Lordiphosa > Lordiphosa magnipectinata. The sequence continues at coordinate 14,292 of JBAMBO010003177.1, read as the reverse complement.
TCTCGTTCTTGCTGCCACATGTTTTTTGAAGTTCATTGAAGGTATTTGTACTCTTGTACTACCTTCACCTGCTCTGCCTGAAATGTCCAATTTTCCAATGCTGACAGTCTGCCTCCTTTTCGGAATACCATGATCTCGGACTTCGCTTTATTCACTTCCATGCCCCATAATGTGCAGTATAACTCCAGTTTTCCAATCATTAGTTGAAGCGTTGAGGGATTGTCCGCTACGATGACAATATCGTCTGCATACAATAACAGCCTTCTGTTGGTGTTCTCAATGTACAGGCCACCTTCTATGTGCTCGTGAAGATCATCCAGGTACAGCGCAAATAGCAGTGGTGACATCAGACATCCTTGTTTCACTCCGTTTATTGTTTGAAACCGCTCCGAGAGCTCGTCTCCTGTCCAAACAGCACAGTTCGTTTGCGAGTATATTTTTCAATAATCCGTATCATCTTACTGGACACACCTTGTCGTTGTAGCTTGTATATAAGAAGCTGACGAGGTGCTGGGTCAAACGCTGCCTTGAAATCCACAAAGTAAGCATAGACTTTTTTCTTCGTACAATGGAGGACAAGTTGAAAATGTTACGCGACGAAAGCCAGCTTGGAATTCGTTTAGTTTGTTGTGCTTTTCTACCCACATTGTTAGCCTGGTCGTAAATATACTCATTAGAAGCTTCGCTGCACAATTCATAAAAGATATACCACGATAGTTCACTGGATTATTTATATCTCCCATTTTATGAATTGGGAAGATTATACTATTAATGAAACTTTTTTCGAGACAGTTTGCTATTAAGTTCTCTATTGTATATAATCACCAACTCTTCAAACAGCTCGTTGGGGGCGTTTTTACAAAACTCGTAGGAGACTCTGTCTTCTCCTGGTGCTTTGTTTGGCTTGGCTTTGGCTAGTGCAATATTAAGTTCCTCCATTGTAACAGTTGTATCTAGGTCTGGATCTTTAACATAAGTCGGTGCATAGTGAATGTTCATAGCGCTTTGTTCCGGGTTAAGAAGAACTTCCCATGCAGCAATTTCGGTCCCTCTGATTTCTCTGGCTATCTTCCACCATTCTTTGCTCTTATCAGAGTTATTCGCGCTTCAAGATCCCGGTCATATTCGAGTTTGCTTTTAACACACAGAGCCTTGTACTCCTGTTGAGCCGTTACATAAGCCCTTTTATCTTCTGCCAACCCTGATATTCTGAAGGCGTCCAACGCGGCAACCTCGAAAGTTAATACACTTTCAAAAATCGCACTATCAACCGCACATAAGTCGATAACTGAACTGCCATAAATTCTCGCCATAAATTTCTGCCAATACAACTGCTGCCTTTTGGTCTCCATTTCCGTGCTCATAGTTGGGGTTGAATCTCAACCACTTTGTTCCGATACGAATGCTATCATTTCTGACCGCTATTCTGTGTGTGTCATCTCCGGCCAGTATTTGCTTCTTAAGATTAAGAAGTGCTCTTTTTTGTTTCTGCCTGTCATCGCTGAGGTCCTTTTTCCACATATATGGTCGTGCCAATCAATTTATTAGCGTTCTTAAGCACCGCATTCGCAGACTCCTCTGACTCCATTTCTACAGCAATTCCCATTCGATTTTCCCGTTTGTATAGAATGCGCGACGCCTTTATTTGAAAATTGCTCTCGGCAAATCCGTTTGATCTCCTCTTTTGGCCAACCATCCGTTATAACTCCTAAAAGATCAAGTTCTTCCTCTTTGTTTGCTCAATGATCCGCGAGAGTTCCTTATGATCAGATGCAGCTGTAATTTTAATTTGTTCGATTTCTGATCTTAACGCATGATTCTCTTCCTTCAGCATTTGTATTTGCGCCGAGACTGCCCTAAACTGCTCCTTTATCTCTGCCACGTCATTCTTTGTAGCTACGTTTTTCAAAACCGCCATCAAATCCTGCATTGTGGGCTCGTCAAACATATTGTTAGCTATTTTTTTTGTACACTTTTGAGCAACTCTAAGGGTGACCGTTTATGATTTGTTATCGATAGCTCGATAACACTAATGCCACCATTTTCGAATATAACTGGACCCAAGCAAGCGGCGGCATCAGAAAGAAAAAAATAATGACAATAATTCGTAATTGCAAGTGAAACGGCGAGTGTGAATGTGAATGTTGTCCAGAAAGTAGTTTAGTTTTATTTTATTTATTTTGTTTTGCTGTCCAGCTGGAATCCGATCTTTGAAAGGTAAGGCTTAAGATTCTGCATATGCCTTGAAAATGCCGCTAATTTCCTTTTCCCCCCCTCCATTCTCAGATGTCCAGTGGCGGCAGCAGCAACAGTTTGGGCGGCGGCGGCGGTGATTCCGATTCCGTGGCAGTGGCCTTGCGTGTGCGTCCACTGGTCAAATCGGAGGTGGAGCGAGGCTGTCGCATAGCCGTTCAGCGGGCCTGTGATGGCTCTGCCCAGGTTATGGTGAATCGTACCGATGGTTATACCTATAACTATGTCTTCGACACAACCGATAGCCAGCAGTTCATCTACGAGCAATGTGTGCATCCCAAATTGCGTAAACTGCTGGCCGGTTATAATGTAACCATATTGGCATATGGACAAACTGGATCTGGCAAAACCTATACCATGGGCACCGCCTTCAATGGTGTCATGGATGAGCATGTGGGTGTCATACCACGGGCAGTACAAGAAATCTTTGAAATGATTGAGCAGCAGCAAGAGAGCATAAAGTTCCAGGTGACTTGCTCGTTTGTGGAACTGTACCAGGAGCAGTTCTTTGATCTATTCTCATCGAATCGAAGGGAAGACAGCACCGTGGACATACGAGAGGATAAGAATCAGGGCATAGTAATGCCGGGGCTGACGCAATTGGTGGTCAAGTCGGCATCGGAGGTGACGGAGCATTTAATGCGCGGTTCTGAGGGTCGTGCAGTGGCCTCAACGGCCATGAATGAGTCCTCGTCGCGTTCGCATGCAATTTTTACCATTACGGTGGTGGCCAGCAAAGTGGAGGGCAAGTGGGTATCCAAAATTGTAAGCAAAATGTGTTGAAAACTAATTTAATATTTACTTTTAGAAAATCGGTAACCACCTCCAAGTTTAATCTGGTGGACTTGGCGGGTTCTGAACGCTGCTCCAAAACCTTGGCCAGTGGGGATCGCTTCAAGGAGGGTGTGAATATCAACAAAGGACTGCTGGCTCTGGGCAATGTTATCAATGTTCTAGGCTCTGGCCAATCTACGGGCTATGTGCCCTATCGACAGTCCAAACTGACACGTTTGTTGCAAGATTCCCTCGGAGGGAATTCTATTACTTTGATGATTGCCTGCGTCTCGCCTGCGGACTATAATGTGGCTGAGACGGTCAGCACCTTGAGGTATGCGGATCGTGCGCTGCAGATTAAAAACAAACCCGTGGTTAATGTGGATCCGCATGCAGCCGAAGTGAATGCTCTCAAGGATGTCATACAGAAGTTGCGTGTCGAAATCTTGGCCCTTGGCGGTGGTGGCGGTGGTGCCAGTGGCAGCATGAGTAACTCTCTAAACCAGGCTGTGGCAGCGGCTGGTCTAGAATCGTTACCCCAAGGTAGCGACAGTTTGGCAGAGCAACAGCGTTTGAGTCACCAGGTGCATCAGCTGGAGCAAAGAAATCGCAAATTGCAGCAGGAACTGCATCAGGCTCTATTGGATCTCACCGAGAATGAAATGCGTGCCCACATAGCCGAGCAGAATCAGGAGAAGATGAAGCAACATTTGGTAGAACTCAATGAGAAGCTGGCACTGAAACAGGGCGACGAACAGTGGCTGGAGATCAATCAAATGGTGACCCAGGCCCAGGAGGAACTGCAACGTTCCGAGAGCGAACTGCAGGCGTGCCACAGTCTGGCCAGCAGCAGCGTTGAGTTGCCGGAGATACATCAGCCAGCCTCCGAGGAGTACACCAACAAACAGTTGACTCTAAATGGCGAACTGAGAAGCATCAATAGGCAGCTCAGCCTCAAGCAGGAGCTGCACGAGCGCGTCTGTCGCAATTTCCAGCGTTTCGAACGGCAGGAGGAGGAGGAGGAGGAGGTTGATGCCACACAATATGAGGCCAAGATTGTGCAACTGGAGGCGGAGCGTTGCCAGTTGGAGTTAGAGTTGCGTTCCATCAAAAGCAAAGACTCCAATGCATCGCGGCTGGCCGAGGAGCGTCGCAAGAAATTGCAGGTACTGGAACAGGATCTGACTGACTTGCGACGCAAGCTCCAGACGCAGGCCAACATGCTGAAGATGCGCGAAAAGGAGAGGGAAAAGATACAAAATCTAGGCCAGGAGATACGCACCATGAAGGAATCGAAGGTGCGTCTAATACGTGCCATGCGGCAGGAGTCGGAGAAGTTCCGCCAGTGGAAGTTGGTGCGTGAGAAGGAACTCACACAGCTCAAATCGAAGGATCGCAAAATGCAAAGCGAAATGGCCAAACAGCAACAGCTCCACACCAAACAGCGGCAGGTACTCAAGCGCAAATGTGAAGAGGCACTGGCAACCAATAAGAGGTAAGTGGATCATCATCAGGTTTGAAAAACTGTCGGCAAAACAGCAATAGCACTGAAGTTTATGCCTTTGGCTGTGCTTTTGACGAAATCGTAGTTCACATGGAAAGCAAAAGCACAAAATTCAATACTCAAAGTTGTGCTCGTAAGCATAGCAATAGCATATGTCAAATACTTTCGTAGCTGAACTCTGCCTGTGCTGTGGAACTGATTTCAAAAGCATAGCACACTAAGCTGAGAAAGTTCAATAGCACACATATTCCAGCACAAAGGGCATAGCCGGATTTGTCTCAGTGTTAGGAAGTACAGCTGCGGCAAAAATAATAGCACCATGACATACATTTTTCTTTATTGATCATTTGTTTAATAACTATTCATATATTTAACCTGTTTAAGGCTTTTATTTTTACTTTAGGCTCTAATTTATCGAAATACAATGCAAGTGTCGTCGATAATAACCTGAAATTGAAATATTTACATTAAGAATGTGAACGTTGAACATTTTAGGCGGCAACAAAAATAGCACTACTTCAAAAATAACTTAAGAAAACGGAAAAAAAACGAAAAAAAAACCGCGAAGTTCTGGAATATTTGTATTCATTTGTATTCTTCATCGATATAGTGTATTAATATTTGGTTGTAAAACCTTTGGCAGCAATGACAGCAGCACAACGTCTCGTCATAGAATTGACCAAATTTTGGCACCTTTCCCGTGGAATACTGCTCCATGATTCTTGAATGATAGCCCAGAGCTCCTGATTATTCCTTGGTTTTGCAATTGGAAACATATTTTTTTACATCAGACCAAAGATTCTCTATCGGGTTTAAGTCTGGAGACTGAGCAGGCCAATCCATTAGGTGAAGGGATCTGTCTTGAAACCACTTACGAGCTTTCTTGCTGGTATGTTTAGGGTCGTTATCCTGTTGGAAGACCCACAACAACGGCATTTCGTATTCCGCATAAGGCAGCATCACTGTTTGCAAGATATCGCAATAGACATGTTGATCCATAATACCTTTTATCCAATGTATTGGACCCACTCCGTAATAAGAAAAGCATGCCCAAACCTTGATACTCGTTCCACCGTGTTTTATGGTCTTGCAGGTGAAACTCGGGCGGTATTCCGAATTGGGGGGTCGCCGTACATAGGATCGAGATCCTCTTCCTCCAAATAGCACGATTTTGCTTTCATCCGACCATAGGATGTTTCTCCACTTTTCTGCCGGCCAATTCAGGTGCTCTTTGGCAAACTCTATTCTTTTTGCCACATGCTTCGCATTCAAAAGTGGAACTTTTCTCGGACTACGGGCACCTTAATTTATAATCTTTTAAGCGATTCCGAACTGCCCTAATGCAAGCCGATATGATAAGCTCCTTCTTTAGCTCAGTAGCCGGCTTAAAGGGGGCCTTGTTGCACTCGCGAACCAGTCTGTTCACCAGCAAATTAGACATTGCGACTTTTCTACCGCGTGTTTCTGGTTTATTTTTATAATTTAAGGCATTACTAATCATTTTATTGGAGCAACCGACGATTTGCCCCACCTGAGCGTAGGTGTTGCCTTCCTCGATAAGCTTTTTAATGATTTCCCTCTTTTCGTCACAACAATGCTTTCCGCGACCCATAATTAATAATTTTTTTGAACTTAATGATAGTGTGGCGACTCGACTTTGCAATACGACGCATTTACTGTCCGCAGACACAACAACAATCATCATGTCGCCGAACACCTGCAGTCTGTTCCTCGGAATCTCAAAAAATTTGCCGCTCTGTTTTGCACTTCGTTTGCTGAGATGCCTTATACAGAAAAAACCGTTAGCAAATTGAGCATTAACACATTACTCTCAGAGAGGATCACATGTAAGCCTATACTGTACAACAAAATTATTAAACCAATTACAAAAAAAACAAAAGATGTATTGCATCAAAGAATTTTATATGACGCAGTGCTATTATTTTTGCCGCAACTGTACATACCTAGATACATATTTTGTGTACCTTTTACCTTACCTCGGTATTTTTGAATTCCAGTACCTTTTCCAAATTTTCATTAACCTTGTCAAAAAGTAAGGTATAAGGTACTTTAATATGAATGAGAATTGAATTTCAAATGATAGCCTGAGTGGGAAACTAATCTATTTATTCATTCTATCAATTTGATTGTCGATGTGACTATTAAAATAACATAGACTTGAGCTAATTACTGTGTTGATCGTTAAGACGCTTTAAGACAAGGAAATACAGAAAGCTGTCGCACAACTAGCATGGAAATAAGATACATGAACTATCTTTTAAATTGTTTCAAAATGCGATTACTATTCAAAGTTGATTATAAATGACTATTGTGTCCCTATAAGTACTCTTTAAGATTCAACTCTCGAGATTCTAAAATCAATTGAAACTGCTTGGCCTTTTTTTATTGTTTTCAAACTATGCGGTAGTTGATTCCAACTGCGAACAGCGAAAATGAAGAAATCGGAGCTGGATAGCTTGTATCGTAAGCACACGAAGTTGCACGTCCTTCTAGATGCGCAGAAGCTTAACATTTCAAAAAGATACGACGGCTCATTTGTGTATATAATCTTATGAAGAAGTGTTAATGCTCTTAGTCTTATCCAAGATTGTAATGGAAGGTTAAATATATTTATTGAAACGTCTGATATATATCTTATATATCTTGCGATATTATTAAATGCCACTTGCATTTTGTGTTGGCTTCTGGAGTCAGAAATACCAATAACCTCAATGCCATAAAATAGTCTTGGCAATTAATAGTCTCAGCTTGGTTGGTATGCTCTTTGGGTACGTTTTGTTATTGTAATTGCACCAAACATAGGAAATCAATGATCGTATACATGCAGGGCGCGAGGCATACAAAACGACACACACGCTAACGATTTCGCGTGTATGCGACGCGTAGAAGAAAAACCAATTTTGTTCTCTTCTTTGATTAATGTTTGCAAGCGCAAGCAAACTGACCAACAACAATTTCATTATTGGTGTTTATCTTTGTGATTATTGGTGAGTGCCCTGTCGAATGCTGCTTTTGGGCATGCCTGGTATAAAGTCTTTAGTCAGATACAGTTGCCTGAGAAGTCCATACAATTTTTCTACAGTTCCGGTGACATGATCTCTCCAAGTTCTTGTTTGATTAAAAGTAAATCCTATGTTGCTCGCTCGCTCTACATACTGTATTGGTAAATTGTTAATTTTCAATGATGGCAATCCTACGGTGCTAACAACCTTGCTGCTTATAACTATACACTTGGACTTAACTGGGTTTAGGCCAAGGCCATTCTTATTTGCCCAGTCATTAACTTTACATAGATCTCTATTACATATTTGAACACATTCATTAAACTGTTGAACATCATCTGCATACATATGAACTTCACAATTAGACAAAACTGTTGGCAGGTCATTGACATAAACAGAAAATAGTAAGGGCCCGAGAATCGATCCCTGGGGTACACAACGTTTTAGGGTCAACCAGTTGTTTAGGCTACCAGTTGTTGTCGATTACTTAGATTAGATTGATGCATTCGATTTAGTTTAATGCATAATACATCGTGGTTAACTGTGTCGAATGCTTTACTGTAATCTAGTAGTGTCAATAATGTTATATAATATATACTTCTGCAAGGAAGTTTAACCAATCTATTATTGTGGTCCGGGAGCAACCCATCTCGCTTTCAATGAAAGACACCTCATTGCGGCAAATGTACTGAATACTAATTTTTGAACCCACGAAAAAAGTATTTTTCCGCACGGATTCGATGATGGCATGCTTTTTATACCCTTTTAGAGGGTAAAGTTTTAAAATTGTTAGTAAAAAGTTAGTAAAATTGTCCAGATGTTTCTAACGCATAGAAGAAAGCATCTCCGACCACATAAAGTATATATATTCTTGATTAGCATGACGAGTTGATTTCATATATCTCCAACTATCTTTCAACTATCTCCTCCGTCAGTTTAAAAGCTATCTTAACCATACTTTGCACGAAATCTTTTGTTACAAAGACGCTGCACATTTGTCGGAACCGGCCGGATCGGATGACTATAGCATATAGCTGCCATAGGAACCTTCGGTCAAAAAACTAGTTTTAGTAAAAAAAACTTTTTTGTTTTCAATGCAAACGTCTCCAAACATCGTATTTATAAGTTTTCTATGCTTTTACACTATTCCACCAAGTTTGATGAAAATCGGTCAACTATTTAGTATAGCTGCCATACAAAAGATATGTCTGAGAAAAAGTCTTAGTAGGAAAAACTTTTTTGTTTTCAATTTTATTGCTTCCAAACTTGTTGCTGATCACTATTATATGCTACCACATAATTATGCCAAGTTTGAACCAAATCGGATGACTATAGCATATAGCTGCCATAGGAACGATCGGTTGAAAAAGTAGTTTTAGTAGGAAAAACTTTTTTGTTTTCAATGCAAACGCCTCCAAACCTCGTATTTCGAAGTTTTTTATGCTTTTTAACAATTCCACCAAGTTTTAGGAAAGTCGGCCAACTATTTAGTATAGCTGCCATACAAAAGATATGTCTGAGAAAAAGTCTTAGTAGGAAAAACTTTTTTGTTTTCAATGCTATCGGTCCTAAACTTGTTACTGATCAATATTCTATGCTACCACACAATTGTGCCAATTTTGATCCAAATCGGATGACTATAGCATATAGCTGCCATAGGAACTATCGGTCGAAATAGAAGTTCTAGTGAGAAAAACTTTTTTCTTCTCAATGGTAGCGTCTTTATACCTTCCAGTTGTGAATTTTATCAGTTTCCACACAATTTTGGGGAGTTCGGTCAAAATCGGTTGAATATATCGTATAGCTGTCATATAACAAACTAGCAAGCAAATGGTCAAAATAATGGCGCCATCTGTTGCTGAGTTTGGGAAAATAACTCAGCTAAGAATGTTCGACGAAATTCATTTAAAACCTTAATTTATATAAATTATACAAGCTACAAGGGAATATAAACTTCGATCGAGCCGAAGTTAGCTTTTGCTCAATTTTTCTTCCTTCTGTCTAGTTCAATCGAAGCTCAGCATCTGTACATCAAACCGGAAGGACGGATTGTCAGCTTGCACATATTTCCGCACCTTGGACACAATTTTTCTTTACGGATGACATTGTGTTGACATAAGAACTCAATTAAAAAACTTGCACCCCGTACAAACGTCCATTTCTTAGCCACTGCAGACTTTGACAAATTTGCATGAAATTTATTTTGAATCAAAAACATAATTAGAAAAGCAAATGCTATGAATCTGTTATCATATTACGCCAATGCACTATGGGGAAAATGACCACTTTATCTGGCATTTATTATTGTGAGTTAACCAAAAGAGATTTTTCACTGCGGTTTTTTTTATTATGTTGTTATAGACCATTAAAAGCTATTTTAGAAAAATGGGGGTGTCAACGCCCCTTTCGCCCAAAAAATCGAAAAAATAATTTTTTACGTGCAGTTTTAGATATAAACTTCCCAAATTTAGTCACCTATACGTGCTTACGTTGCAGATAGAAGTTTCGCCACGCCCCCTTCCGCCCCCAAAATTATGAAAAACCAGTTTTTTTTATTAATTTTCTTCATTTTCCAGCTCAAAGTTTTCAAGAAAAAGAAGGCTGTTGTCTTCAAACTCATCTTGTTCTGAAAAATCATTTATGTATTCGTGTTCACACGAAAGAAGCTGGTTTACCTCAATGGGAAGGGAAAGATTTTTATGTTTTTTTATGCGTCGCGATAAATTTAGGGAAGAAATTATTGGATCTGATGTATCCAAAGCTCGTTTAAACACATCGCCCAAAAATTCAAATCGGCTGTGCTTTCTGGAGTGATGAAGTCTATCCGATTTATAAATTTTGCGGGACTCAGACGCTTCTTCACCAAAACAGCCGACTGGAAGCACCGTATTTTCCATGATTTGCCTTGAGTGCACAATCATCTTATGGTGAGTTGGTATCAGAGAGACCTTGGCTACAGTCTCTGATACATCAATTTTGTCTGGTCCGCATTGCTTCTTTTGCTCTGCCACATTTTTATAAATTGGGTAAATATTCACATTTCTCTTACAAATGTCATCTTGGATAGCACAATACTGCTCCTTGGTCAATCCTTGATCCAAAATTAACGCCAATGCTTCATCTTTGGACGCACTTATAGGCTGTTCAATGGGCTTTGTCAATCATTCCCTGACTTGCTTGGCTTTTTCCGGGGTACGTGCAAGTATTTGAAGAACTGCAGCAAGATCATGTAGTCCTTGTTTCCGGGCTGATGCGATTGCTGCATGAACTAGCAAGAAAACATCATCACCTTGGAATTTGGATAGTTCCGCTGCTTGCCGTCTTTGAGCCCTTTCGCCTTTCGATTCAAATGGAAGAAGTGGCCGTCCAACCGGTCTATTACTTTTTTTTAAAGGCAAAGTTGTAGTACCGTTTATCCATTGCGAATGTCTTCTTTTAAAGTTCTTATAATTGCTATTACATTTAAGCCAATTATAATGCAAATTGTTGCAAAATTGGTGACTTTTTACTTTTAAAATATTTTCATCAACATTATAGCACGCATGCAGTTCAAAATATCTTTGAATTGCCTTCTCCCGTTCGTGCCGGCCCCTCTCGCTATACCACACAGCAAACAAATCGACGTTAGAAAAAATGACGTTACCTAATAAAAATGCAAATTGCGACAAAAGAGGGAAAAAAAGAGGAAATTAAGACAAATACATGTTAACTCAGAATTGACAACGCTACAACAAACACTTGGACAAACACATAAACAATTCTAAACTCTTTTACATAATCCTTTCCAAAGTTGAAATTTGTTAATAAAAATCCAGCTTTAGAAGCGCTTAGAAAAAGGCAAAATATTAGTATACACACGCACAATTTCAACGATTTTTTACATTAAACACACAGTGCAAACCTGCGAAATCAGTGTTCATGACTTGATTTTCTTCTAATTGTGTTGCCATCACAAAATATTAAAAACAAAACCCAATGCAAAAATTTATAAAACTTAGCCGCACGTGCTTTCGATAGCAACAGCTGACTTAACAGCTGTCATTCTCACATGGAACTGTTAAATTTAACATTTTGAGTTTGGGGCATGTCTGATGTTTTCTTAATGCGTTAACAGCAAATTTGTGCTAATTAGAAAACTTTTAAAAAACATGCAAATGCCAGATAAAGTGGTCATTTTCCCCATAGTGCAATGTTATATCAAGTTACCTTTTTTAAAACTGCGGTGGGGGAATCTAGTTGTCCTCCCATAAATTTAAATCTTGATTTTTCCGATTTAACAGGCTATAACTTGGTTAATGGTTTGCAGCAGATGGTTTAGTATGACAAAATTGCTATAATTCAAGTAAAATTTGTTATGTTTAAGTCTATCTATAAAAATTGGTCAAAATACTTGATGATGGTTATAATAGTTTAATTAAATACTAAATATATAAACCATTTTCTATGTTATCGAGAATACCAAGGCCCATATATTTGTTAAATTTGCTCATAAGAATGTTGCTACGTGAAAACAAAGAAAATATTTAACCAAGACTAAAAGATTTCATATAGAATCAACTTTTGTGTCTACGTACTACGCATACTTAGTTTTTCTTTGTGATGCGTAATGTGCGTATGCGTAGCCTACTATTTCATAGTACGCATTACAGTTCTCTGACTCCAAATCATCTCTTTTTTTTTTTTTTTGCAGGCTCAAAGATGCCCTGGAGCGTCAGGCCACGGCTCAGGCACAACGCCAACGTCAGCAGGGTGGTAGTGGAGCTGGTAAACGTGACGCTTGGATTGAACAAGAGCTGGAGATCATTTTGTCGCTGATCGATGTCGAAGTCAGCCTGGATCAGCTCATGGAGGATCGTGCCATTATCACTAAGCATCATCAGCAGGCCCAGGATCCGCAGGTTAAGGCCAGCTTGGAGGAAGAGCTAGAAATGCGTCAGGCTCAAATCGCTGATCTACAGCAGAAGATGCAGCACAACGATTTGGACAAACGCCTGCGCTCCTTGGCCGAGAATGTCCAGAGTTTGGGTGAATCGCGTTCGATTAGCAAACAGTTGCTCAAGACCTTAATCCAGCAGCGACGCGAGCTACATCAGAATCTGACCGAGCATCGAGCCCGCCTGGATGAGTTGACCGAGGCCCAGCAGCAGCAAGAGGAATTGAGTAAACGGCTGCAGCTGGCCGAGAGTCAATACCAAGCGGAGCTAATGACTCAGCAACGTTTGCACGAAGAGAAGCTAGAGATTTGGTTGCGGCAAGACAAAAGGGCGTACAAGAAGCAGCAGTCAATTAAGAATGAGTCAGCTATATATGAGATTCTAGAGGACTCTATATCGGAAGTCGCCAGTGAACCAGAATCGGTTTGTGATCCTGATTGGAAGCCGTTAGAAAAGCGTTCAAAGAAATCCGGTGGCCGCGAGTCGGCGGCGGCGGCAGCTGTTGTCCAGCCCGACATTAACAATTTGTCCTCCAGCAAACGTTGCAAATGCCGCACCAAGTGTGATACCAAACGCTGCGGTTGCATCGCCTCGGACACCAGCTGTTCCAGCAGCTGCAAATGCAAAGGCTCCTGTCACAATCCCCACAATACGTCATCCTCGCGCTTCTCGAGCGATGAGACAATCAAGGAGAATTCAGACACCACAAATCTAACAATCACGCCGCCCCCACCACCGCCACCGCCACCACTTGCAAAGATTCAATCGCCAGCCAAGCGTTCCAGCACAGAAGTCGAACCTTCCACACCGATGCCAGACATCCATGGACCCAAACTGGCCAAGTAGGTGTCAGCCCCTTTAATGTTTTGCGTCTAGTTCTTAACTAGTTCTTTGCTAACTCTTTCCAGAATGTCCGGACTGTCCTTCTCCACCACGCCGCGTCGGAAATTCTTTGAAAATTAATGAACTGCTGAGGAGTAGCGAGCGAGTTCACTAGGATTTTACATTTAATTTTAAATTTTAGTAGAACGAAAACGACATTTTCTGCAAAAATTAAATCAATTTTTGATTTAATTTTGTTTAAACAAAAAAAGAAATGCCGTCTGCAACAAAACAAACAAAAAAAAATTTCACATTTTTAAATATATTTTACACAAATTGATACTTTAAAATGAAAATTAAACATTCTTCTTTGCCTTTTTTTTCGTTTCAACAAAAGCAGCAACAACCGCAGGGATGACAGGGGTGCCCAGAATGTGCTTACGGCCGCGTGAAAACAAATACAAATGCATAAAATATATCTCTAGCCATAACCATAACAAGAAATAGAAAGCGAAACACAATTTTTGTTTGTGTGTGCCGTCGTGAATAGCGAAAAGTGTTCGGCCACTGCGAGCAACATGTTGTTGCTTTTTAATTCAATCACTTAACATTCACCATTCACGGTCCCGGTGGCTCCTTCTTCATTTTCAAAGAAAAATGGATCAATGATGCCTCGAACAGTGACACGTGGTGGTTGAATTGGCTTCTCGACGACGATATGCGGATTTTCTGTGTCCCAGATGCGACAGTTTTGTTCATTAACATAACCACCGAGGTGGAAATATGTGCTTCATCCGAAAAGATGATTTTTCGGTCAAATTCACCATCTTCGGCCAAACGATCTTCCGCCCAATTTGCGAACTGTAGACGATTCGGATGGTCAATTGGCTTTAGCTGCTGCACCAATTGAACTTTTTATGGCTTCATGGCAAGGTCTTTATGCAAAATTCGCATCAAAGAAGTGAAGCGAAATGTCCAATTG
>JBAMBO010003174.1:0-62251 GCA_037044535.1 Lordiphosa magnipectinata | reverse complement strand
TTGCTTACATGTACTTTGCTGTGCAGTAGATAAAAAGGCCGTTATATGTTCCAAATATTTAAAGCAAACAGAAAAATATAGGGTATGGTTTTGTCAAAATACTTATGCCGTCGACTGTATGCTGCCATGTTCCGGTTTTCACTAAAGTGAATTCTAATTTCTTACATGTGCTCTTTTCTATTAAACAATCAAGAAAAACCGTTTGAAACCTTTAGTTTCTACATACTCTTAACTCGATGGATTCAAACTTAAACATTTTAATCTGAATAACCCAATCAATTTCATACAACAGCATATTTAACAAATTCGAATTCGATTATTTTTGTCGAAAATGAAAAGCGGAACAGGCTTGATAGTAATTTGTGTCGTCTAAAACGTAATCGTTTAAGGTGATTCTTTTTATACCCTTGCAAAGAGTATTATAATTGTGCCCAGAAGTTTGCAACGCATAAAAATATTAATTTCCGACTTTATAAACTGTAGATACGTGAGCCTTGTCCGTGTGTATGTCAGTTTCTAAGCGAACTAGTCCCTCAGTTTTGAAGCTATCGAGCTGAAACTTTTTACAGACTTCTTTTTACTGCACGCGGCTAATATATCGGAACCGACCGGATGGGATGACTATATCTATATAAACCATCGGTCGGAAAATGGATCTTAGTGAGAAAAATTTTTTTGCTTGGAATGCTAGCATCCCCAAACTCGACCATTACTAATATTATATGCTTTCAAACAGATTTGCTGAATTTGGTTCAAATCGGATGACTATATCTTATAGCTGCCATAGGAACCATTGATCGGAAAATGGGTCTTAAGGTCGGTGATTCTTAATATTAAGCGATTTCAAACTAATTTGGAAAAGTTAATCGACATCGGGCGACTATATCTTATGGTTGCCATAGAACCAATCGGTCGAAAATGGTTTTTAGTAAGAAATTTTTTTTTGTTTTTATGTAAGCGTTCTTAAACTCACTGATTACTAATTCTATATGCTTTCAAATACATTCGCAAAATTTGGTCGAAATCGTATGCCTATATCTTAAGACTGCCATAGAACCGATCGGTCGGAAAATGAGTCAGTGAATTTTTTGGTTTTAAATTTGATCTTTCTTAAACTCGGCGATTGTTAATTTCATATGTTTTCAAAAAGATTCGCGAAATTTGGTCGAAATGAGATGTTTATCTGTCGGAAAATGGGTTTTAGTTACAAAAATTTTTGATTTTTGCGTTCTTAAACGCTGACATTTCTAAAACAGCATTTGTAAGGGTATAAAAACTTCGGCACAGAAGAAGTTAGCTTGGCCTTCTCGTTAATTTAATTATTCTTAAACTCGGTGATTGTTAATTTGATATGCTTTCAAACAGATTCGCGAAATTTGGTCGAAGTCGGATGATTAAACTGTCTTTTTCATATTTTTTAGCGCTGCCATTTGCGTTCTGGGCTCTATGTATGAAAAGCTTGGCAGAATGATGGGACGTACCTATGAGGACACCGTCCAAATCCTTATTCGTACACTGAGAAATGCCGAATCTCAAGCTCGCATCGAGATCATGCATACACTGGAAAAGGTTAGCGCCGGCATGGGCACAGCCATTGCCAATGTGCATAAGGATATCTACAAGGCGGCCAAACATTGTCTCTTGGATCGAGTAATGGCTGTGAGAGTAGCGGCTGCCCGCTGCATATTGAAGATGATCTATAGTGCTTCATTTCTGTATCAGACCGAGTTGGAAAATTTGGGAACCTTGTGCTTTAGGGCCTTTGATGGTAGCAACTATGAAGTGCGCTGTGCAGTGGCTCAGCTGCTGGGCACTCTGCTGGCCTATACCCAACAGCTGGCCGAGGCCGCAGGGAACAAGAAATCGAATCAGGCAGCCGCTTTGCAGGCAGCAGCAGCAGCTAAAGGAGCCACTCAAAGACTGGTTTCGCTGGATGAAGCTTTGGGCATACTGATGTCCGGATTTCTACGTGGTGGAGCCTCATTTTTGAAGGGAACTGGTGAAATCATCAAAGGCAGTTCCGGAGTGAATCGAGAAGTTCGTGTGGGTGTAACACATGCCTATGTGGTCTTTGTCCAGTTCATGGGTAGCGTTTGGCTGGAACGCCAGTTGAGCACTTTCTTGGCTCATGTCTTGGACTTGGTGGCCAATCCCAAGGCCGCCTGCTCCCATGTGGATGCCGTTTACTCACGCAAATGCATCAACTTTATTCTACGTTCCACCATAGGCAAAATGCTGGGCGAGAAGGCTCAGAGTGCCGCCTGCAAGGAGCTCATCCATTTGGTGGCTAAGCAAATGAATTCGATTGATTTCAATCCGGAGAATGCCAAGGACTCGAATCAGGAGACGCTGTTCAGTCAACATTTGTTGGTGTGTGCCCTGCAGGAGTTGAGCTCTCTGTTTATTGGCCTGGGCACCACCGCGCAGAACTTGCTGGGGGATCAGTCGTTGCAGGCCATAGATGCTACATGTGCGGTTTTGGTTCATCCCTGTGCAGCTGCACGATTGGCGGCTGCCTGGTGTTTGAGATGCTGCTGTATTGCTGTGCCTAGTCAAATAACTCCGCTCATCGATCGCTTTATAGAGGCCATCGAACAGATGAGATCCTCACCAGAGGCCATAGCCGGTTATAGCTGCGCTTTGGCGGCCATTTTGGGCAGCGTTCGCTACTCCCCCTTGGGCATACCACATACCAAGGGCAAAGTGGTCTTCAATTGTGCCGAGGAACTGCTGCGCTCTGCTTCCCAGAATAGCCGCATGTCGCTGCATCGCACACAGGCAGGTTGGCTATTGATTGGAGCTATCATGACTCTGGGTTCGCCGGTGGTGAAGGGATTATTGCCACGCATGCTGCTATTGTGGCGCAATTCGTTTCCTCGCTCTAACAAGGAACTCGAATCGGAGAAGGCTCGTGGTGATGCGTTCACCTGGCAGGTCACATTGGAGGGAAGAGCAGGGGCGCTGTCGGTGATGCACAGTTTCCTGCTCAATTGTCCTGAGCTGGTAAACGAGGATATTACGCGGCGACTGCTAACGCCCATTGAGAGCGCTTTGGCCATGCTGGTGAAGTGAGTAATCCTGAGTATTAACTAATTTCGTGACATGGCTGATCTTTGTTCATTTTCCATTTCAGCCTGGCCACTGTTCTTAAGAGTTATGGCACTCAGCTTAAGGCTCCTGCGGCCATGGTTCGTTTGCGTCTCTTCGAAACGCTAACCTTGCTGCCGCCCAATGCATTGGAGGCTTCCTACACCCATTTGCTACGCATGCTCGTTTCGGAGTTCACTTTATCGGATAATGCAGCCAATACCACAAACTCTTTGCTGCGAACCATCTGTCATGGCGATGACTCCATCATTTTGGGCACATGGCTGCAGGAAACCAACCATCGTACCATTGAGGATCAGGTAAGCTGTCCAGCTGGGGACTATGATTTAGGTAGCATTTAATTGTGTAACAATACTATGTGTGTGTTTGTATTCTTTCCCCCTTAAAAACTCTTTCACTCTCTCTAAGATGGAGCCCAATCGCAAAGTCGATGGCGAGCATGTAAGTGGAGCTTTCCAAAAGTGCCAAATGTGTTTTTATTTTGGTTTTTTTTTTTTGTTCAGCATGAATATTGTCTTAACATTTTGCTAGAGAATCTTTTTATTGTCTTGCGGGTAGTTTTTATAGTTGCTTCAATGGACACCCCCCAAAAAAGCACAAAAACGAACAAAACAGTCTCTGTGCTATTAAAATTGTTGTCGTTATTCTAAGATACAACGATTTTGTTGTTGTTTATTTCCTCATTTTGAGTTTAATCAATTCGCCTGAATCCTGCCTGCACATTCAAAAAATTATGGTCTGATAACTGCTTGGTCACCAGTGTATTTTTGTGAGGAATTTTTAAATAATCTACATTAGGCTTAGCCAACAGCACTTGGTGTGTTTGAACACCGCTTCGAAGAGATTTTCAGCTTTGGTCAAATATGTATATAACACCCCCGACGCTTTATAAACTTTCGTTTCTAAAGTGGGATGCCATCAACTGAAGTGAGTGAACCAGTAACTGGTGTTTTCCGCCTCAATGACTGATTAATGTGCTCCTTTTGTTCGGCATCTGTTGGAATAAGAAATTCCTTTAGATTGAGAAAATTTAATTTCTTGGTCTCAATATCAACATTGTGATCAGAGTAGACTTGCCCCACATTTCAGAGATAACCTAAGAGGTTACACAAAGCTTTAAGCAACTTGTCAGAGCCACCTTTTTAACGTCAGAGGCTTGAAATTCAAAAATTATAAAGGAAAAATATCAGGAAAGAGTCATAGGCTATGTCTAAAGTCTGTGAACCGGGTTGAAAGTAGTGTTGAGTAAAGGTTGCTCTTTTCACTGAACATGTTCACTTGTTCTCTTTTTCTAAGTGAGTCAACTCACTCGAATTTCTCACTTGTTCATTTATTCAGCTGTTCTTGTTCAGTTTTTATTGTTCACCTGTGCTAGGTCTCTGGCGGAAGGTTGTGTGAGTGCACGTATTTTTGTCTTGTTGTTGTTTTGACGACGACATTTCTAAGGGGTTGCACTGACCGCGTTGTTGTTTTTGTTGTTTCAGCATTGCTTTTTTGCTGTAGACCAGAGTTCCCCAGCGCGTTCGTGCCTGGGGCACGAACAAACTCGCCGATTCACACCGAATGCTTGCCGAAGTCATGCATCACTGTGTGTTAGAGAGAGACACAGTCACATTTTTGCGCTCTCTGCTTGGGGAACCCTGCTGTACACGCATACGAAATTTGTATGTATGTGCGTCTTTTACTCTCGCGCTAACTCTCCCGCTCTCTCTCGCGCGCTTAGTTCAAAATGTTGGCGCAATACTTGTTATAGTTGTACGTACAGCCAAAGATACTACATTTAGTATATACCGCAACTCATACAAAATTTTTTTATTTTTCGTTTTTGGGATCCAATGTCAGCTCCAAAGAACAATTGTTTTTTGCGTCGCATGCGTCATTTATAATATCTATAAATCTTTGGTACAGCCCAAAAACACACACACAAAACAACTCACACAGCAAGAGAGACTGAGCAGCTCAAAGAACACAGAACAACACTTAAAGCAAGACAGAGCAAGCTCACAAAGCGAGACTAGACATAACAACTCTCTGAGCAAAAGAGACCGAACAGCTCTTAGAACAACTCAAGAACAACTCAGAACAAGAACAACTCATAACAAGATGGATTGAACAAGATAGACTGAACAAGACTCGATGAACAAATGAACAACTCACTTGTTCAGTTAAAAGAACAACTCAATTTTGTTCACTCACTCATGAACAACCCAACACTAGTTGAAAGCGGCTTAACACCGGTTCAAAGAGATATCTAAAAAATGTTTCACGATATGAACATAAAATATGGTGTGTAGGTTGGTAGTATTGAGCTACATTGTTTAGCGAAATTTGGGTCAACTTGTTGGTCGAGCGGGACTAATCTTTGTTAGGTGATGCGGGCAAAGTCTCCCGTCAGTTGGCCAGGCATGCAGAGCTATAGCAATGGAAGCAGAAAGTACTCCGCCAATTAGTGATTTAAATTCATCCAAAGGAAGGGAGTCCGTCAGTTAAATAGTGGAAAATTCAGACAATTCTTTATCACTTATGTGTATCAATTGCGGTTTCGGGCATCTAGTTGAGGTGAACCTCTTCAAAAGTGTTTCAAAGCCATAAATCAGAACTATTTAAGCTATGAACTTGAAATTTGGGCTGTAGTTTGTAAATGTGTAGTTAAATATTTAAGTGGTTCAGGACCGGTTTCAAACTGATTCAAAAGTGCAGGTTGAAAATATGGAGTTTAAAAACTAGTTCCGAACAAATTTGGATGAGTTCAAATGTTAATAGCGTTTTTCAGGCATTTAAAACTTGAATATAAACTCTCTCATTTAAAACCTATGGACACAATTCGAAAGAGATCTGTTGAGAGCAGGTGATAAAGATCGTTATTATTTTGACAAAAGACCCAATCACTATTGTTTAGGATAAAATTAGTTCAGCATCTAGCCAAGATTAAGGGAGTACATACACTCATGAACAGAAAAATAGGTGTGAATCATTTTTATACTGTGTACCAAAGGTACACAGAGTATATTAAGTTTGTGCAAAAGTATGTAACAGCCAGAAGGAATCATCTCCGACCCTATGAAGTATATATATTCTTGATCAGCATCAACAGCCGAGTCGATATAGCCACGTCCGTCTGTCTGTATGAACGCACAGATCTCAGAGATGGTAATAGATAAAGGTTTGACATCTATGGGACAAAAACTCATTATACTTGCAGGCAGATCAAGTTTATTTTAAATTTTTGACACGGCCCCTCCCGGCCCCGCAATTTGGAAAGAACGTCATGTCTCCCACAGTTTTGTAGCTAGATGTTTTGTGCCTTCTAAAGAAATTAAGTAATTAAGAATTTTTATCGATTTGCCGAAGAAATGACAAAGATCGGACGAACGATATTCAAGTTATGACGAAAACAATGTACGCTGCCGCATCGCGGAACACAGATTTGTTGTAATGATTCCTGAGAATCTTTTGGTCTTTTTCCATACACTTTTGTTGAAATTTCGAGGAAACCTCAAAGTTTTGGTTGAATAGTTCACGTCATTTAGTTAACAACATTTTCGGGTAGGCGGTGTTAGATAAACCAAGCTTTAAAAGGCATTTCAAAAGTACCTTTTTTTGTACCTTTACCCAGGTACTGGAAATTTCGTATGCCTTTTACCTTACCTAGGTGTATTTTTTGACATTTACCTTATACCTTACCTAGGTAAGAAAAATTAGTACCTTTCCAATCACTGATAATAAGATTATGAAAATCGGTGTAACATTGATAAGGAAAAGACTCCGACCCTATAAGCAGTGGGGTAGCGTGGGGGGCGGATTAGATGACACCCAAAAATATATGCAAGCAAAGAACCTTAGTATATCATTGAGCGTTTAGAAAATAAGAGCTTTGCACAAGTCATTATTGGTAGTTGGCGTTCTTCTATGTCATTATCGATGGCAGTAGACGCTACTTTGTCCTACGAAGATAAGCTAATGTGAAAACATTTAAAATTCATAGACGAAATCATCGTAGAAATTAAGGATAGGTTTCGGCAATTGCTGGAATTGGCGAGCAAGTTTGCTTCAGCAGGCAACATTCATGATTGAATTAATGTGAAGAAACTTCAGAATGAGCGCGAATTATGTTCTTGTGTGTTTAGATGATTAAATTTGTGTATTTTAATTTAATTTAATTTTTATTTCGGTATTATCCCAATGCTACAGGTATATAAGTACTATAAATTAGTGCATCGGTCACAAACATTTGTTTTAATTCTTTATTTAAACCAACACTTAATGATATTTATTTAACCAAGCAATTACAAAACTTTTGTCGTAGTCGGATATGCAAACCCACGACGTTTTAGTAATTCTAGTTTATTCGGTTTGTTGTTTATGTACAGATTCGTTCCTTCTGCATTGTCTGATCCTTTCTCACTGACATCACGTTTTCTCTTTTCCTGTCGCTCATCAGCCAGACCCAAACTACGGGATAGTCCAGTACAGTTTTAACTCGATTTGTAGAAAATATTATGTAACTCGCGTCTTAGAGCTTTTGTAGCTGCCTCAGGGAGCACCCGTCACATGCAAATGAGGGACCGCTGGGCTTACTAAAGTTTATAATCTTCTTGAAATTAGAAGAGTCCCTACCAATAGTGATGCTAAGAATTTGTTTAATACACCGGTCATAGTCTTGCTCTTATATTTCGTTCACATAACACAAGCCAACAAAATTACCACTTTTGTGAGGTCCAGCCATCTTTGTATTAAATTCTGTTCCGGTTTTGTGCACTGATTCCAAAACTGGTTTCGGTTTTTACCCATCAACTCTTATTTTCAAGCTATAGCGGAAAATCCATTTTGCAGTATTTTGGGCTTTCAAAAAATTATGTGGGTTACACCGATCAAAAATATCTGTATTTATGAGTTTTATGCGACAGTATACACATTAATGCAGCCTAAAAAATCATAGGAGCAGCATCAGCAAACCTAAATGTGTCGAAAAAGGCCATTGAAGAGTTATTTTCATCAAATTACGACAAATTTTTCAAACTTAATCGTCGTATACAATCCATTGCGGTTGTTGGTTTTAATTATAACCAATTTAGCATGTAGCCTAAGGGCTCTTTTATTTTCACAAATTTTGTTGCATTTAAATCAGCTGGATGAACAAAGTTAATTAAAATTTATGGCAGGACTACTAGATTGATACATAAAATATGTATAGGGTAAACTAAAAGACTACGTGATCTAACATAGACCTTACATTAATTGTCAAGCAAATGTACAATAACATTCAGGCAGTACTAGATTCAAACAATTTCTCCCTATAAGATATTCATATATTATTACGCAGAGTCAACAGCCAAGTCAATAAAGACATGTCTCAGATGTGGTAAGAGTTAAAGGAACCAAATCAAGTTTAATTTTAATGTTACAACTGGCTAGCTCAAGGTCTTCGTTGGTTGATTATAAGCCTTTTTATAACCAACACAAACCAACAGATATTAATTACAACATTTTTGGAATAGCAATTGGGTATGTCCGTACAACGATCGCTGTTTCGAGAATAACCAAATTCTCTCATCAGCGGACTTGTTTTGCTGTTCACACTTCAAACAAACATCCAGTTAGCACTTATAGTCTCGAGTTGGCGAATAAAGACATAGGAATTACACTATTATAAATTCGCAGCCCTAACTTCGGCTATGGTTTTTGTTTGAAGGTGTTTTGTTTACCAATTTGCTGTAATTAATTCTGTTGCTTATGGCTGCTGCTAGGTGGTTGGGCTATCCGTCCAATGATCCTCCTTAGCAGGGCCACGAGTTTTTTGTAAATACACAAGGTATTTTTGTGTTTGTTTTATAATAGGGAAACCGTTTTTTGGTTTTTATTACAAACATTATGGCGTGCTGACCATTATTTATATGTATGTGGGGTTTGGTGACCTGTTTTTGATTTTAGTCAATGTTACAACTGGCTAGCTCAAGGTCTTCGTTGGTTGATTATAAGCCTTTTTATAACCAACACAAACCAACAGATATTAATTACAACATTTTTGGAATAGCAATTGGGTATGTCCGTACAACGATCGCTGTTTCGAGAATAACCAAATTCTCTCATCAGCGGACTTGTTTTGCTGTTCACACTTCAAACAAACATCCAGTTAGCACTTATAGTCTCGAGTTGGCGAATAAAGACATAGGAATTACACTATTATAAATTCGCAGCCCTAACTTCGGCTATGGTTTTTGTTTGAAGGTGTTTTGTTTACCAATTTGCTGTAATTAATTCTGTTGCTTATGGCTGCTGCTAGGTGGTTGGGCTATCCGTCCAATGATCCTCCTTAGCAGGGCCACGAGTTTTTTGTAAATACACAAGGTATTTTTGTGTTTGTTTTATAATAGGGAAACCGTTTTTTGGTTTTTATTACAAACATTATGGCGTGCTGACCATTATTTATATGTATGTGGGACAGACTATAAGTGCTAACTGGATGTTTGTTTGAAGTGTGAACAGCAAAACAAGTCCGCTGATGAGAGAATTTGGTTATTCTCGAAACAGCGATCGTTGTACGGACATACCCAATTGCTATTCCAAAAATGTTGTAATTAATATCTGTTGGTTTGTGTTGGTTATAAAAAGGCTTAT
This sequence comes from Lordiphosa magnipectinata, assembly GCA_037044535.1. Taxonomy (NCBI): domain Eukaryota; kingdom Metazoa; phylum Arthropoda; class Insecta; order Diptera; family Drosophilidae; genus Lordiphosa; species Lordiphosa magnipectinata. The sequence continues at coordinate 52,525 of JBAMBO010003174.1, read as the reverse complement.
AATCAACCAACGAAGACCTTGAGCTAGCCAGTTGTAACATTGACTAAAATCAAAAACAGGTCACCAAACCCCACATACGTTTAATTTTAATATTTGCCATGCCTCCTGATTCCCCCACAGTTGTAGAAAACCTCAAATTTGCCACAATATTGTTAAAATTAAATAGTCTATTTTGATAACGATTAGATGAAAGTAAAAGAACTTTTATAGTTATTAAAATTGATTCAAAACTTTTACGACCAGCAAAGGGTATCGTGGCAGATGCAGGGCTTTGACCGCCTTTCTTATTTCATTCTCATTGGTTGCTCATCTAACAAATTGACATTTTTAGTGGCTATTTAGTTGTGTAATTGTTTCTTTCCTCATTTCGATTTAAGTATTTACACTCGCTAATTCCCGCCATTTTCTCTATCTCCCGTTCAGCTGCAGCCCAACAGTGCCGCCGGCTCTGGCGCCCTGGAGCATGATCCTTGCTGTTTGTACCGTCCGTGCTGGTCATCGACCAGCAATCACTCCACCAATTCCAACAATATTCATTTAATCAACAAGGCACAACAATGTCCCGGACCCTTGCCCCTGGGTGTGGCAGTCATCGATATGTCTGTGACCCTGTACGGCACCATATTTCCCAAGGTGGCCAACAAGCATCGTCTACAAATGCTGGAACATTTTGCCGAGTGCATTAAGCAGGCGAAAAGCAGTCGCCAGGAGGCGGTACAAATGAACATTTTTACGGCTCTGCTTTGCGCGCTGAAACAATTAACGGACAGCAAGACAAGTCTGGGTCAAGAGGATGTGAAAAAGAGTGCCACCAATTTGATTGTATCCTCGCTGACCAGCACCAATTCCACCATAAGATGTGCGGCTGGCGAAGCTTTGGGTCGATTGGCTCAAGTGGTGGCTGATTCACACTTTACAGCTGAGCTGGCACAGAATAGCTTTGACAAGCTTAAATCTGCCAGAGATGTAGTCACCCGGACGGGACATTCACATGCGCTGGGCTGTCTGCATCGTTATGTGGGTGGCATGGGTTCCTCGCAACATTTGAGCACAAGTGTGTCCATACTACTCGCGCTGGCCCAGGACAGTGCCTCTCCGGTGGTGCAAGTCTGGTCATTGTATGCTCTAGCCCAGATAGCCGACTCGGGTGGTCCCATGTTTCGTGGTTATGTTGAGGCTGCTCTCACGTTATCTCTGAAACTGCTGCTCACCGTGCCCCATGCCCATGTGGATGTGCATCAGTGTGTAGGTAGAGTAGTGAATGCTTTGATTACCACAGTGGGACCCGAACTTCAGGGCAGCAACCTAGCTGTAACAGCTATGCGCAGCTCCTTCCTCTGTTCGGCTGCTCTGTTGCAATCGCATGCCGATCCCCTGGTGCAAGCCGAGGCCATTGGCTGTCTACAACAGCTGCATTTGTTTGCCTGCAAATCCTTGCAATTGGACACACTGGTACCCACTCTGGTCAAGATGCTGGCTAGTAACTATTTCATACTCCGCAAGGCGGCGGTCTCCTGCCTACGTCAGTTGGCCCATCGCGAGGCCAAGGAGGTGTGTGACTTGGCCCAGACCATACCAGCCGAACAATGTCCGGAGCTGGTGATCACTGAATATGGTCTGCCGGGTGTACTCTTCTCCATGCTGGACACAGAGACAGATGCGGAAATGTTGAAGAATATTCATGACACCTTGACTTCCATGCTGCAGATGTTGGCTGCTGATAATCTCAGCTCTTGGTTGAGCCTTTGCAAGAATGTATTGACGGTAGCGGTCGAGGGCGCAGGTCTGCAGGAGGAGACCGCCGCTTTGGAAGCCAAGGATACAGCTGGTCAAGAGGAGGAAGATGATGAGGAGGAAGAATATGCAGATGATGTTACCGAATATCGGGCCGAGGAGAATACCTCCACTCATCCAGCCGTTCAGCCCCGCTGGCCCACACGTGTGTTTGCTTCGCAATGTGTTAGGCGCATCATCTCCAGCTGTGAGGCATCCAATCCCATGCACTTTGATCTGCTTCACGCCAAGGAACAACAAATGATTAAATCCCGTGGTGATTATCTGATTCTCCACTTGGCTGAATTGATACGCATGTCATTCATGGCTGCCACTTCCGACTCAGATCAGCTGCGCTTGGAGGGACTGCGCACTCTGCAGGAGATCATCGATCGATTTGCAAATGTACCGGAGCCCGAGTTTCCGGGGCATTTGCTTTTGGAGCAATTTCAGGCTCAGGTGGGAGCTGCTTTGCGTCCAGCCTTTGCACCAGATACACCCTCCCATGTGACGGCCGCTGCCTGTGAGGTGTGCTCCGCTTGGATCGGTTCGGGAGTGGCCCGTGATATCAGTGATTTGAGAAGGGTGCACCAATTGCTGGTCAGTTCGTTGAACAAACTCTCCAGCAAAACGAATAGCACTCAGCTATACAATGAATCCATGGCCACTTTGGAGAAATTAAGCATACTCAAGGCCTGGGCCGAGGTTTATATAGTGGCCATGTTGGGCAATGGCAAGGCACCGGCTTCACTCCTGACTCTGCAATCCCAGACACAAATACAATCCCTGACCACTTTGGAGACGGAAGATTTGCCCGAAAGTAGAGGGGAGAGCCTTTTGGGTTTGGTTCAGCCGGAGCTTCACAATCTCTCCTCTCACTGGTTGAATGCCATGAAGGATCATGCTCTGTTGCTGCTGCCGGCGGAATTTCAATCTCAATTACCACATGATGGAGGCGCCTTCTATACCACGGACACCATTAACTCTTCGAAACCACATTATATGACCAGTTGGCCACCCCTGCTGTATGCTTCCGCCCTGTGGCTTAGGGATGAAGGTTTCGCCCGACATCAGGAGACCTCGGCCAGCTCCTCGGAATCGAACAACAATCATATAACCCATGGTTCGCTCTCCGCTGATCGATTTCATATGATTTTTGGCATTTGCATGGAGGCTTTGTGCTCCATTCGCAGCTCGGACAAGCCCAAGAATATTGTCAGCTGTCTGCGTTCCCTGCACAGCATCTTCGATTCTCTTTGGGCGCGCCAGCAGCTGATCAAGGATAAAGCCTTGACCATCGAGCTTTGCCATGTCCTACACCGTCAAATCTTAACCCGCGACGAGCTCCTGGTGCAGTTGCTGTGTGTGGAAATCTTGAAGCAAACTATACAAGCAGCTCGTGAGGATTTGGATCGAAGACGTGATGATAATGCCAACGAAGAGAATAGTCTGCAATTGGGCGAGGATAACTCCATGCAACCGGGCAGCTCTCACGTCTATGCCGTCCTGGAGGTATGCCTTTGTCTCTTTGTTCGTCAAATACCCAGCATGAATCCCACCAAGCAGAGCGGAAGTGGTGCACCCGGACTGGACTATGCCTATGCCAAGTTTAATGCCACCGCCTCCTTCTTCTCCGTTTTGAATGATGATAACGGGTTGCTGGTGGCCAGTGGACTGCAATGTGTGGAGCAACTGCTAGATCTTTGCACGCCACGTGGTGCCGTAACCGTCTTACCTACAATCCTGTACATGACCACCAGCATAATCAAGGAAATAGCCAATAAATCTTCCATAGATAGCAGCATCTTGGCCAATACCAGTGCCGTCCAGGCTGCTCTTCAATGTCTACGTTCGGTGTGTCTTCACCGTTGGTCACAGCAGCCCGACACAACCGAGGATTGGCAGCAACTGCTGCAGAGTGCATTGGCCACGATCATCGATCTCACCAAGACGGCTGGCGACAATGAGGAACGCAAAGTGGATGAGGTCACCATGCTGCTGGCCATTTCGGTGTTTATACTGCACACTCCCGCATCGGTGGTGGCCACGCCCTCACTCCAATATCCCTGCATCAATCACTTCCGTCAGTGTCTGCAATCGGAGCATTTGTCAGTGAAATTGAAATGCATCGAGATCACAAGGGATATATTTAACAAAGCAGAACTGAAGACAGCCACCCCTTATATACATGCATTGGCGCCGCGAATCATTGAATCGCTCTATGCGGAGTGCAGCAAGACGCCAGCCAGTGAACTGGAATTACAGGTTACGCTGGAGAGCATAGTGACCGTGGAACAGCTCATAGAGCTGGCAGAGCCGCAGCATCGTAAGTATAATTCAAATGGAATTTTGGCAACTTCATAGCTTGGGGGAGGTGTTCTCTCAGATATTCCAAAAGTCTATAGATTTCAAATTGGACAGTGTGACCAAAGAGGTAAACAGATTATGGTATAAGCTTAGTACTCACATCAGCTAAATTGATTCCGATGGGTATCAACTTCATACAAAAAAAGGTGTCGGAATGCTTTCGTAGTATTTCGACTAGTCTTTACTCTGGGTCAGTTCTTAGAGAAACTATAGATTCCGCGCATACCCGTCTTGCATAAACAACTGAAACCGACGATAAGATTTTGCATTGTCCACGACTTCTCCATTTTCACATACATATCTCTCAATTATGCCTGCACATTTAAAAAAAAGACCCTTAACTAAATTGAAATGCAAACGAAATACAGCTGACAATACAGTGTGACATTTGGTGGTATTTAGCTGTAAGAATCTATCGGAAAATTTTCTTTATCCTAGTACTAAGCTATACACAGGAATGGGTCCAATAATGCAAAAAGCTCCAAATTGAAACTGACAGTTAACCATAATTTTATCCTTCGGTCCCTAATAAATTTCACCATCACCTTATGGTTTACTTGATAAGAAATATCGAAAAATCTCAGAGAGCCTTGGTTGAACATAAATTATAGTGGAAAGAGCCTCCTCAATCCAAATCTATATAGTATACTAACTAAACTCGCCGTGTCTTTCTACGTGTGCAAGTTACTATAAAATTGTAATGAGATTGTAAAGGGTACGAATCCAAAAACCACCAAAATAAATTTTCCTCCCTGGGACCGGTTTTTTAAAAAATCGGAAAGAATGTCAAATTATTTCGCATACCTCGCTTTTAAACCGAGTTTCAAGTCAATCGGATAAAAAACTAATTCTCCCATACAGCATTTTCTGGTCAGTTTCCTTGTTGAAGGATTGTCCGAAATAGGTGTAAAATACTTTCGCATGCTTTGCGAAAAAGTGAATTGGATGAAAAACTAAAATTTTCTCCATGCAAACTCCTTCGAGCAATTTCACCCACTTCGGTATCGAATTTTGTTTCAGACTGCGCGTATACATTCCTTATCGAAGGTATTTCAATCAATCATCAGAATCATATATCGTCAATTCGTAAAACTTCAGTTGAAACATATAAGAAAGTCGGTAAAGCCTGACAGTAATTTAATAAATCCGTAACTTATAGAGTAACGAGAAAGGACTAACTTAGTCTGTGCCGAAGTTATAATACACTTGAGCTTGCTCCAAAGGTTACAGATTTCGACCAAATTTCACAGATCAGTTTGAAAACATATAATTTTAATAATGACCGAGTTTAAGAGCGCTAACATTGAAAACAAAAACGTTTTTCTCACAAAAACCAATTTTCCGAACGATCGTTTCTATGGCAGCTACAAGAAGTAGTCATCCGATCCGGGCGGTTCCGACATATTATCAGCGCGCAGCCAAAAGAAGACTATGTGCCAAATTTCAGCTCGATAGCTTCAAAACTGAGTGAGTAGTTCGCATAGAAACAGAAAGACGGACGGACAAAGCTCAATGGACTCAGCTCGTCATGCTGATCAAGAATATATTATATATACTCTATGTAGTCGGAGATGATTCCTTCTTTGCGTTGCAAACTCCTGGGCAAAATTATAATAAAAGTCGTGCAAATGTATGTAACAGGCAGAAGGAAACATTTCCGACCATATAAAATAATGTATTCTTGATCAGCATCAACAACCGAAACGAGTCGATATAGCCCTGTCCGTCCGTCCGTCCGTCTGTCTGTATGAACAACACCTAGATCTCAGAGACAAGAAGAGCTAGAGCAACCAAGATTGAAATGTAGACCTATTGTCTGCACGCAGATCAAGTTTGTTCAACCCTACAATAAAAAAGTGATACAATTTTTAAGATATCGATCTCAAATTTCAAACTTACAATTATATTCGCAAGATCTATAATCCCTCAAATTTTCATAAAATACGGTTAAAAGTTTTTGCATACTTTTCGGCTGTCCCCCCCTCAGGAACATAGGAATGGTATTACATATTTCTTCCTATGAGTAACGGGTATATCTCGAAGTCGGGCAGGTCCGACTTTAACTTACTCTCTCGTTTTTACCTGCTTAAGTGAATTCTCATATTAATGGATTTTGTTGCTGCAGTGGCTGCAGAAAGCAAAACTGCTGCTGCGCTGCCGCATCCTTGAAGGATTTATTGTCTAAATCCAGGCAGCTTATAATCCAATGATGCCGCCGGCCCACAAATCGCACCAAATAGTGCATTTTTCAGGGTGTAATGGCAGGTCTTGAACTGCCTCTGGCTGCTCTTCAGAGCACATTCGTCAATTCTGTTTTTTTGACGTACCCAAAAATGAGCTTCGTCGCTGAAGTCAATTTTCCATTGAAAGCTTGGTACGGAGAGACTTGCGAAATGTGTGCGAAATCTCGGCGCTCATCTCCAGTTGTTTTGTTTACAAATTCAACTTGGCGGGAACATTTCAATTAATTAACAGCGAATAGTTATGTTGGCCTCCAACGATGCAATAGTTGATACAATAGTTTTCTGTGATTTGTAAAAAGAGGTAGTGAAGGCACCTAGGGTTCGACAGAGTTTGTTTAATCCTTTTTTGTAAATAATTTAATGGTTTTTAGGTCCACCGTGACCTTTATTTTTAATAGGCAAGTGGTTCTTTATGGACACAACTAGGGAAGGGACTGAATCGACAGTTTGGGTCATGGCATCACGTTATCATTTACACTATAATGCAACGGCATAGATTAGGAGATGTGGTCTACGACTTGCGCTGACAAAGAATTCCCATACTCCGACCATTGCTCGACAAACAGAATCGCCGTCGTCCACAAATGAATCACTTAGAGCTGGGCCAAAGTTAATCATCATCAGCCATTTTGTACAAGAAGCTATAGGTTCTGTAAAAGAGAGTTAACGCCGACAAGTCTGGCAATAAAGACATGTGGAGATGACCCCCACTCCACATCGCTGCTTTCTTGAGTTGCGATGGGTAAGCCACCATCGCTTCCACTCTTGGCGTGCTCAGCACGCCGGCAGCACAAACTGTCCTTTAACGAAGCCAAAGTCGCGTTGCAATGGTCTCCTAGAAAACACAAACTATTGTCAATTACGTAATTCAACTCAATAATTACTATATTAACCATCCTTTTCAAGGCCAGCACCTTTACTTTCCCAAATGATTTTTGACAAGCCGCCATCATAATGCTGCCACAGCACAATTTTCTCTTTTATTACATCAATTAGGGACAGCTTCTCCATCAATGAAAAGTAGCGCATTTATTACTAATTTTTAAACACCGCGCCACAACGTGATAACGAAAAATATGTTTTACATATATTTCACACATTCGAGATAATCACTCATCGCGTGACTATCGGGTGACTATCGCGTGACACGTTGACGATGGACCGATTGGCAGCGCTGTGATATCAATATGACTATTTCGCGTGTGAACTCCAGACCAACTCGCGAAACGGCAACCTGCGAAATCATTTTTTTATATGGAGTTTTTGATTTCGCGGGTATTTCGCGTGTATCTCCGTACCAAGCTTAAACACATTACTCACAGAAGAAGAACCCATTAAAACTCAGCACTAAAGCCGGAACTCATATTTTTAATACGTTGTCTACAGGTCCGATCCGAGAACCGATAATCGTGGAACCGTAAAGACCAAAAAGTACATAAACATTGTACCGGTACAGTTTCGGTTCTGAGTGCAACAACAAGACTGCTAAGCGAGCACTTAGTTTTGAAGGGAATTTTACGCAATTTGGCTAAATTTTAAATTCCTGTGCCATTTTCTCAGCCAAATAATTTAACGCCAATCTCTGAACAGAAAATTACTTGCGTAACTACTTCTACTTCACTTTATCTGAAAGTGGAGACGAAGTCGATATCGCTCACTTAAGATTTCGTAAAAATAGACCTTAAAGTTCTCAATGGATTCCAACCAGCGAAAATAAATCTTTTAGTTTCTAATCAATCCAATAAAATATTTTTTAAAACGCTCATTGAACAAATTCGAAAATATGCTGTCTTAACAGAAAGCCTTAGGATCTTTACGCGATATCGTGTGCAGGTCATCTGGGATGTGTCGCTCTTGTTGGATCATGAAAATGAACGACATATAATATTTTACCTTGGTCACACTGTTAACTGGAATTTACGAACTTCTGGGGAATAACCACCAGAGTCAGTCACTTTTACAACTTTACAATTTTAGCTTGCTAATGAAAAGCGATTATCCTCCTCCACCCATTAGTTTACCGACCAGTTTCCCGATAAAACATTCGCATAGCCTTGCATTGGCGCTGCCAACTTGTACTCTTGTCTCGTCTTTCTAATCTTTCAAAATCACAACAGCAATTTAATTCAAAACATACAGAATAGTTCTTCCTCCTCAATAGTACATACATATATCTGCTCTTTTTTCTCTGTCTTCTCTTTTCAATTAACTCACAAATCATTTCCACTCATTTCAATGAAAAATGTAACCGTTAGGAAACTTGAACTTGCTACAAGGTAAATAGACGAGCTCAAAATTCACATTAATTCATAAAGAAGTTGCTGTTGTCACTTGCACCCACAATGTTTGTTCTTGTCGCACACCTAATCATAGTTTAAAACAAATAGTTTTAGATGCTGCACAACAATGTAAAAAACCTAAAACGCTTTAAATGTTGCATGCAATTCGTCCTAGTCTTAATTGAAAGCTGTATTTGAGAATTTAGTAAAATTAATTATTAATTCAATTTATTTTTCGACAAATTTCACAGACATTCAAATGCTTACGCTGCTGGTGCCCGTACTCATTGGTTTTCTGGCCGATCCCAGCAAATGGCGCACTCTACCTAAATACCAACGCCAACTACACGAACAGGCACTGCAATGGCTACTGAAAATTGGCCCCAAATATCCACAGGAATTCAAGACTCTAATGGGTCAAACACCGGAATTGCGTCAGAAACTGGAGGCAGCCATACGCAACCAACAGCAGTCAATCAGCATAGCCCAAAAGGCATCCGAGGCACAGAGAAGCGGTCTACTGGCCAAGCCACAGAAACCAACGATTAAACTCAAAACGGATTTTAGTAACTTTCAATGAGAAGGCTAAAAAATAAGAAAACAATCCAACGCTAAAGCTATAATATTAGGAGCCTGCTATGATAAAAAAGAAAAAAATTGATTGCTTTGCAAAAGAATTGTTAAAATGTACACCAGCAGTTAGAGGGATTCCATTCGAGCTGATCAAATTGCCAATTCTAGTACATTGAGGTGATATTTTTTAAAGTAATTTATGTATATGAAATCAAGCAGTTTCGCGATTTGGTTTAGGTCTATCTTAGTTTAAAGAACTGTTTAAAATTGATTATGTTTAGTAGAATATTGAAAAAATCGGTAAAAGAAAAGTACAATCATGGTTTCAATCAATGTGCCCACACAAGGGTCGTTTTGGCGAGACAGACATTAATGCATATAATGCAGATCATACAACAACTAAGAGGTAATTGCCGGGTGCTGTGTATGTGTACTCGAATGGCCGACCAATGTGTCGATGCTTTAGGAAGGAAGTCAATTATTGAATATCGAAATTTAACTTTATCAAAGGACATCAAGATCTAGAAGTGACATCTCTTACAATCTATTTTGTATGACGTGTCCTGCTGGTGGGAACCACCGCATTTGGTAACAAAAACCCTCAAGCAAATGCGTTAAAGAACAAGAAACGACGCATAAAGATGGTGGCACGATCAGGCACAAAGCGATTCACATTCTAAAAATAGAATCAGCGAGCCAACCTCTTAGCTTTCAAAATTTGTTGTATGAGATGTCGCATCTAGGTATTCAAGTCCTTTGATTTTGTGTTTGCCCATAGTCAGTTTACCCGTAAAAATATATCGAAAATATAATTTAAATTTTTCTGTTTCCTAAAAATATGGAACAATTATATACTTATGGCAGTACCATCTTCAAATTATATTTATAAAGAAACACCAAAAAAGCGCCGTCGCACAGTGTAAGATTTTGACTATCTAGGGGGACTTAAATCAATTGCGGCCGTAGTTTATGAGATATCGGCTTTTGGCCATACGGAAGTATGTTTCCAAGATGAACAACATCGGACTAAAACTACTCCCCCCTCCCATACAACATCGCATTTTCCAGTTATAGCCAGAACACTATTTTTATATGGGAGCTATACGGTATAGTCAACCGATTTTGATCAAATTTTGTAGAATTGTGTGATGGCACTTAAAACCAAAAAAGTTTTTCTTACTAGAACTAGTTTTTGGCCCGTAAGTTCCTATGGCAGGTATATAGACGTCTGATTTTGATAAGACTTAGTAGAATTATGTGAAAGCATATCATCCTTATAAATACTAAGTTAGAAGACGCTACCTTTGGAAACAAAGAAGTTTTTCTCACAAAAACTAGTTTTCCGACCGATCTGTCCGATGGCAGCTATATGCTATAGTCATCTGATCAGTCCGGTTACGACAAACGTTAGAGCCAACATGAATTTTAAGACTTCCTGCAAAGTTTGGTAAAGAAAGCTTTAAAACTGACGGTGTAGGTAGCAAAAAATATGCGAATTACACGTGATTTTGTTCAATTATATTAGTCTTACAATAAAATGGAAAACTCAAAATGGCGGAAACATGCGGACGGTTTTTATACTCTGTACCAAAGGTACACAGAGTATATTAAGTTCGTGCAAAAGTATGTAACAGGGAGAAGGAATCATTTCCGACCCTATAAAGTATATATATTCTTGATCAGCATCAACAGCCGAGTCGATATAGCCATGTCCGTCTGTCCGTCCGTCCGTCTGTCTGTCCGTCTGTATGAACGCACAGATCTCAGAGATGGTAAGAGATAGAGGTTTGACATGTATGGGACATATATTTCTTATACTTGCACTTGCAGGCAGATCAAGTTTAGTTCAGTTTTGATAGACGGTTCGTACCTTCTAGAGATATCTAGTAATCAAAATTATTTCTCGATTTGTTGAAGGAATGATAAGGATCGGATGAACGATAAACAAGTTATGAGCAAAAATCATCACCACAGCTTTCCATTGAACAAAGGCAATCATAGTGAGAGAGAGAGAGAGAGAGAGAACCTTATGGATGAGCGTTTAATAAAAATCCCAGCGGCTCAAATTGCCATTACAAAATCGATTACTCCTAGATTACTTTGTCTTCAGTATGAATGAAATAATCGCATACAATCTGCATTACTTTGCCGTATGCATGGCCGCTTTGTAAACGGGGTGCGCACAGCCTGCATTACTAGTAATAAAACAAGGATGCCAGAGCCGAACTGCCCTCGGATTCCCATTACGAATGCGTATATTTTTTTTAAAATTGTAATGCAGAATGTTCGCAGTCCGTTAACAATTAAACACACAATTTAGGAATCGTATACTCAGTCGTAAAGCACTTGTAATACAATTCAATTTACTAAAGATGGAAAAGTATACGGGTGGGTAAAGTACTTGTTTTACGATGCAATGTACTATTGATAGAGAAGTATATGGGTTGGTAATGCACGTGCATTACAGCCTATATGAGTGGGTAATGATGTAGTAATGCGGTGGTTTTTATATTAGTTTATTTTATTTGATTTTATTTGTTATTCCTTGATAAATATAATGTATGTTTTTACAAAGCTTTAAATTGTCCAGACTACAAATGGGAATTACGTCGTTATCGGGGGGCATGTTCTTTTTCGTCAGCTTTTTAAGGATGGCCAATATATCAATTTGGCGTTTTTCAATTTTTGGTTGACTCTGCATAATCGTGTTTTGAGCCTCTATCAATTTTGCCAAATAAGTTTTCAACATTACGAGTTTGTTTAACAACTAAGCCAAATTAGAGTGACTCCTCGCCACGTATCTGTCAAGTCACTGCTACACTTACACATTTGTTCTGCATACAAATACAAATTTAGAAAATAGAAGAAATGTCAAAAAACTCTTATGTATGAGGGGGGAAAGCACTTAAGCGAACGAAATAGACATCGGCTCGTGTGTGGCACGTTTAGATTTTTCAGTTTTTTTCCTATTTTTTTGCATTACTTTTTCGTCAGGCGTTGGTATATTGCACGATAAACGCGTGACTCCTTGGATATATTATTATATTATAGTCGGGGGCAAATTAACTAGTACAGAGTATGTTACAGTCGGGCTTGACCGACTTTCTCACTTGTTTTTTTAAATATGTTCTGGGAATCCATCCGCTTGTCCTCCATGTAGTGGCATCACCGAACTCGATAGAACTTACAAGTTGGAATCCATAAAACCAACAAGATTTTTTCCAACTTGCCTAGTTTTTAGGTGTTTTATAAAAAAAATATATGAAATGTTCCAGTGAAGGTATTACAACCCGGTATTGAAAATTTTGCAGTTCCAATATTCACGAATAAGTAAAAAATAGCTCTTCTTGGAAACCAGATTCTCATGGCTAAATTTTAATCACTTAAATTTTGTGCCTGATGCGAGCTGTCAAATGGAATTTTTCAATCGTTGCAATGTGGCCTGTTTAATGATTATTTTATTGCTGTTAATGATATTTTGACTCTGATTTTTGTTTGTTTTCATAAAAACTGGATATTTTTCTAATATTTAAAACATGAATCATTCAATTTGGCGCACTTTTTTTTTTTTATTTAAGTCCCCCTAGATAGGCAAAATCTTACACTGTGCGTCGCAGCTTTCTCATTTTAGTTCGAATGATAAAGTTCCCTTTATTTTTCTGTTCAGTAGAGCGTGTTTGGGAAAATTCAGTTCTTGTGCATTTTGTGCCGGAAATAATCGAACGTAGGCGAATATAATTAAGTTTGGAATATTCAAAAACGAAAAATGGAACAAAAAAAAGTATGAAAATGGACTAAGTGTATTCTTTTTAATAAGCAAAAGTCCATACATTTTGACAGTTCGCCATAACATACCAAAAAGAAGATTATTTTGAAGACCCTTTTGACTTAAAAAGGCTATTTAAAACTTTCATTTATGGTCCTCATACATTATGAAGGCTATTTAAAACCTTCATTTATAGTCCTCATACATTACCAAATCAGAATTGAATGGATAAAAATTTGATTACCGTAGTTTTTGAATTGAACACGACTGCGTAAAACTTTATTTGATTGCTTTTTAGCCCGGTTGGACTAAATCTTCATAACAGGTTTGAACACCAAATTTTGATATTTTGACTTCCACAGCTTTTTAAATCTCTGACAAGTAGATCCTGTCAAACGTAGAAATTAAATTGAAACATTATGGAACAATTTTTGAACAAAGTTCGAAACACGTGCAAAGATTATACATTTTAAATTCATTGAGTTGCAATATTTTCGTTTAAATTAAATTTAACTCCTCCTTTTGGCAATTTATTCAACTCTAGGGAATAACTCTAATTTTTTCTGCATTTTATTGCTATATACATAAAGAAAAAAGTACCTACAACTTTATAAATTATTTGTTAATTATTATAATTAAATTATAACATAAACCATACGATATAAAAATAAACTTATACTAAAAAGTAGTTGAGAGCTAATTCTTGATTGGGATTATTGACATTAAAATTTAAAGTCGATTTGCGCGGGCTTCGAATTCATGCTTGGCAAGTTTACAAAGAGCATCAGAACTTGACAAACTAAATAAATTCCATTTGATTTGAAATCAATGATTTCTGAACTAGCAAAAAAAAATATATGTACCTCAATCTAGGTTTACCGACCTTATGAACCTTATGAAATGTTATCAATCTGATCTTAGTTATATTTATTTTAGCAAAGATTATGTAACGTAACTGAATTTTGAAAAAGCACTTGAAACAAGCTTAAAAAAAGTTGTGTTACTGCCTTGTCAACATCATCAGCTCCCACACGCTTCCAGGACCATCCTCCCTGAAGAAGTACGGATAGTCGACTTCTTCAGCGCGACACTTATACATCATACATACAAGGACGACCAGGGCACAGCTATAGGAATAAAGTTAATTTTATGTAATCTGAAAAGGATTATATTTTGAGCTTACCTCATACGGCATTTGAACTCCATTTTTTATATGTATTCTCTCGATTCAAGCTATGCAGAAAAACTAAATAGTTGTTTGCAAGTCGTCAGCCTTTTATAGCAGCCTCGAATCATAGTATTGTTTTGATTTCTGATGAGTTCTAAGAAATGTTTCGATTTAGATACACAAAGGAGAAAATAGTTAAGCTTTCGTGATAACAAATCACTAAGGAAGTCTATGCTGGTGACGAAAGTAGTGCCCCTTAGCCTAAGTACACAGAAAAAGCCTACATCTATTATTTCCCCTTTCCACTTCTGAGAACTCAATTGAATATTCTTAATCATAGTATGTATGCATATTAGTGTGCACTTTTTATACCCTTTTAGAGGGTATATTAAAATTGTCCAGATGTCTGTAACGCATTAGAAGGAATCATCTCCGAACACATAAAGTATATATAGCATTTCAAATTGTGCCTTCCATTTTCTACTGTAAAACTATTCTTACTTTAGAAACAAATTAGGTAGTTCAAGAGGAGATTTCTATTTCATATTCGGAATCGGTACTCTGCACCTGAGCCTTGTGTTCATCTCAATTTCTTCTTCCTCTTGCGCTATATACTCCTTAGCCGTAGCAAGATATACTTAACAAGGTAGCCGCACTCGCTCTCTTTGCTTACTTCTTAAATGTCACTCTGTAAACAACCCTTGTGAGCGACGCATCTCCGCTGACGAATTTTTTGGTGTTCAGCTTCTTATTTAAAAAGCTGTGGGAGAGCGAGTGCGGCTACCTTGTTAAGTATACCTAGAGCCGTAGCATCGACACTGTTAAACGTATTGCAAAGAAATGTTTCAGAATTTTCCTATCGCCATCTGTACACTTCCCCCACTTTATTAAGGTATTTTCAGCGCTGAATAATCCGAGTAGAGGCCAACGATGCGTTTATACTTTTCAATGGGGCTTGAGCGTCCCCCCTCAAATTCTTCAGGTGGTGGGCAAATGCATTGGATCCTTTGGATCTTCATCTATACATATATATATAAAAGTGAAAGTATGTTTGTTCCTTATAGGCGTCAAAACCGCTGAACCGATCATCAAAAAATTTTCACAATATGTTCATGTCGGTCAGGAAAGAGTCATAGGCTTTGTGTTAAGTCTGTGAAACGGTTCAAACTGGTTCAGAGCCGTATCTTAAAAGTTATTTAAGCTATGAGCTTGAAATTTGGTCTGTAGGTTGGTAATATGAAGCTGGATATATTTTACTGGATCAGGACCATATAAGGGTTTTAGTGACCTGTTTTGATTTTTGTCAAAGTTGTTGCTTTAAGCTGTCTCAGAGTCAATGGTTAATCATAATTCAATACAATCAAAATTATGCAACAGAGATAATTCACAATATTTTGGAAAAGCAATGGTATGTCTGGACAGCTGTTTCGGAATTGATCCCAATTCACTCATCTGCAGACCTGTTGCTTTCACACTTCAACCACTTGCAAATTTCGCTATTTATTTGCCAAATTTTGGGGAATAAAGGCTTGAGAATTTAAATTTTTGTGAAATCCCAGCCAGAAATTCTGTTATGAAGTTTCAGCCTGATATGCTATGAGTTTTTTTGAAAGTGCTACCAATTTATTGTGAATTAAGCTGCTTTTATCTTTGGCTGTCTAAACATTCTGTCAGTGATCATTGTAGAGGGGCCTAGAGGAGATACACAAAGTATTTCTGTTTTAAGTAGGGAAACCGTTCAGGCTTTTATTATAAATATTAATGGCGTTTTAGACCTGTATCGAACCTGTTAAAAAGAGGTTCAGAGCCATATCTCAAAAGCTATTTAAGCTATGAACCTGAAATCTGGTCTGTAGTCGGGTAATATAAAGTGGGATATTACACTGGATTAGAACCTATATCGAACCGGTTAAATAGTGGTTCAGAGCCATATCTCAGAAGCTACTTAAGCTATGAACTTGAAATCTTGTCTGTACGTTGGTAATATTGAGTTGGATATTTTACTGGATCAGGCCCGGTATCGAACCGGTTAGAAAGTGTTTCAGAGCCTTATCTCAGAAGTTATTTAAGCTATGAACTTGAAATCTGATCTATAGGTTGGAATATGGAGTTGGATATTATACTGGATCAGGCCCGGTATCGAACCGGTTAAATAGTAGTTTAGAGCAAGGCTGCAACCATATCCTGTACCCAACCTCGGAGAACCGGTTAGGGTTTTTGGGACTATCGAACCGTACCCAGAACCGAACCCTATACATTTTTAACCACCTGAACCTGGACACGAACCGAACCCCCTCTCTGCTTAGAAAAAGGTTCGGCTTTAAGTTTTCACTTTAGCCAGCTTTCAAGAACTTATGTAACTATCACAATATATTGACCCGATAAAACTAATTTTACAGTGCTGATTCGGAGCATGATCATTTTAAAATCATATTCAAACTCGGCATATTACGACTTCAAGAAGGAATTAAAGCATAAGTCATGTTGAAAAATGGCAAAAATAAATCCTTCTCAACAAAAAATGTCTTATCTTACCAAAAATGGTATCAACTTTCTTAGAATCGAATTAATAAATTTCGAACCAAAACCTTAGGTTTTGAAAAGGTCATCCGGTGGGAGCCACTTAATATGCATCGCGTGAGGCAATATGTGATGTGACTTACACACACATCATTATTCTATACAATTCGCAGATTTATGATTTTTTTCCAGATGTAGTCGAAAACGACTTGCATTTTTGTCGCGCCCATGATTCTTTGGAAGTATATTTTAATCATCAAATCGACCCATGATTCTTTGGAAGTATATTTTAATCATCAAATCGACTGAACCTACCTTTTGTTCTAATTGTACTGGTACCATAAAAGCTTGAGACTATTTTTCTACTTATATATGGTTAGGCCAATAAACTGACAATTAAAAACATTTAAATTTTACATACATATTCATATATTCATTTCACTTACTCAATTATGAGACATTCAGAATAGGAATTTCTGAATTAAATGGAATTAATTAGCTTATAATAACTATATTGAGATTTCCGTTATTTCATTGATAATCCACATCATCTTCTTCGGAAAGAAATTCTTCTTGCTTTAAAAATATTTCTTCGTCGCTGAATTGTTCTGATTTTAATTGCTTCTTCTTGATGTCTATTAAACGATCGATATTTTGAATTTGATTGGTGGCCAATTCAACGACGGTCTCTTTTTGAGTGGTATAGCGAATGTGTGTGGGTTTCGGAATCTCTTCTATCTTCGGCGACGCATAGTTCGTTGGTGGGCGTGCATGTTCCACCAAGGCAGCTGGTAGTTCTTCAAAGACTTGCGTTTCCAGGCGACTGAGCAAAGTGGTGCGATAGAATAGGGCACGCAAACGTTGTCGAAACAATTGTATAGCTGGCAAAGATTCATCGTAGCTAAATGCTGTTTTGATTTTTGGTTTGTTATCGCCATGTCCGGATAATATGCAGATGGCTCGAAAACCCATCATGGTGGACCAGTTGGGAGGCAGGAGAATGTTTGGATTGTGCTGTTCAGAGTTAGGTGTTAGCTGCATTAACAATTTGTTATAGCATTGTCGTAATTCCCTGGGCAAGGCGACTGTCTGAATTGGTTTGAAGTCAATCGGCACGGGTTGTCGGTAGCGCAAGGCTTGGGCCACGAGCGTGAGATTTATATTATTGCTGGGAAGCACTTGGAGTGATCGGGGTTCGTCTGTCAATTTCAAATTATAGCCGTATTTAAAATACTGATACACTTGTAAGTCGATTCCTTTGAGATACACAGGATTGGTCACCTCCAGCCGCTTACGCTTCCTAGCTGGTCGAGGTGCCCTCTTTTTGGTCTCTTTGCACTCGGGCGACTCGGGCAGTGACTCGGGATTTTCTTGCCATTCCTGCAATCGTTGGGCCCAATTTTCGGGATTGAGCGAATCCTTGTTCATCTTGCGACGAGGAAAATCTTCTACCGTGGCTTTGGGATGCCGTTCGAGAAAACGTTTTATGGTCAAAAAGCGTGTACGACAGCTGGTTCTTGTATGATTGCCCAGGAAGGCGGCACATTTTACCCACTGGGCCGGACCATGTTCCGTAACGAAATCCATTAATTTCGTATCATCCAAATGAGACCAGGGATCGGTTTTGTTGCGCTGGGCGAGAACATTGTGATAGCGTGTGCGCAATTGGGTTAGCGAGCGATTTGGAAAGAGCGTTCGTGGAAAACAATGGAATTTTCCATTATACTCCTCCACAGCAGCAAATAGCATCATGTCCTCCTTGGTGCTAAATGGTTCTAAATGACGCGAAAAGGGAAAAAAGTGTGAGCTCTGCTGAATTTAACTTGGCCTATTGAAAAAACCTTACCATGACTTATACTCGGATGCAGTACATAGGTGTATCGTCCTATAATGGAGGACTTAACCCTGCCCGGAAAGTGTTCCATCACTTCTTTCCAGTCAATTTGGCCATTAACCGTATTATTCTGTACCACCAACTTCAATCTCTCGTTTTCCTCATCGGTCCATCTTACAATTCCAGCTGGTTCCATTTGCACTCGCAATGTGGTATGGATACGAATAAAACATTGATAATCCGAACGCCTGTCCAAGGTTGCGGCGATCTTTTGCCAATTCTGCATTTGATTGGCTTTTGCCGCCACCATTAGTGCCTGATCCTCTTCCGCAGTCCAGTCATCGCGTCTAACCCGTGGATCCAGGTACACCAGCCACATGGCCTCACAGCTGTGAGGTGAATGTCTATAGTCCATATCCAGAGTGCTAATCTGAGTCCAATCAATAGTAAATTTTCTGTCGACAGTAGCTAACAAACTGGCCATGGATTTGATGTGCTGATCGATAGGCTTCTGCTTCTGACTAGTGCCGCGCCTCGACGGGGCCTTTAGAGCCATATAGTCCAGCAGCTGTCAATAAAGAACGACTGAGTTATTGTGGGCCAAGCCAATTTAAACAAGCACTCACCTGCTGCTTGACACCCATGACCAAGTTCTTCTTGTCCAGCAACGTCCACACGTGCTTGGAGCGCATATCGAAATCCGTGGGAAACATTTCGCTGGTGCAGCGTCGCTCATAATCCTCATTATTTGGACAGCTGCGCCCCACATTATCACGAAAATACAAATTTCCCTTGAAGCGAAAGGTTCCTCCACGCAAGACAGCTCCAGACCAACCAAATTTCTCAGTGTTGATATGGCGTGGGTTGAGGCGTCGTATTAGTATCTCCTCATTCCGGGCATAGCGAGACCGCACGCACTTAAGGAGCGCTTGAATTTTGATCCGCACCTGCTCCAGACGCCACTGAAGCTCTTGGTTAAGCACCAAGGCATTGGCATCGCTTGGTTCTGACCTAGTTTGGATTATAGAGTTGATTTCAAGTAGCAGCTGTTGCTGACTCAGCTCAAGCATTTCCACATCGCACATTTGGACGACGAAGAAGTTGGTAAAAGGCAAAAGCGAAACATTCACTCAATCGTTGTGCAGATTAATATCAATGCACAATGAAAACCAAAACAAAAAAAAACTTCAGAAACAACAGTGTGACCCAACTGTGAAAAACGCCCAGCGCAGCAGTATGCCCGTATTGCCCTAATTTGGTATTTGATGCGGCCTTAACAGCTGGTTTTTCTATAAGGGGTAAACCTGGAAATCTGGAAATACTGAAGGCACATTTAGCCATACTTTCTCCTGTTTATGTTAAATGTACATGTACTTCCATTTTATTCAATTAGTTGACTTCTTTACAAACTTGTTAAAAAGGCTGTAACCATGTCCGTCTGTCTCTCTGTATGAAATCGGCGATCTCAGAGACTAGAAGAGCTAGAGCAACCAGCTCTAATGATAAAAAAACTCCCACAATTTGCATGCACATTTGTAGGTGTATACCGTACCCAGATCAAGTTTGTTTCAGAGCCACAATTATGTACTTTGAACTTCGTGGATTAATATATATTATCCTAGGCCTTATATCAATCTTTTTCTGAAAAGCATAATAAGATCCGAGCAAAAACACCAAAGTTACACACGAATCAATTTTGCTTGTGGGATCGGGGGAGTAGCTACCCTGTGAAAATATTTATAAACATGCATTTTTTTAGTACTTTTAACGTTTTTGGCCTGGTGAACTTTTCTGTGGAATTGCCCATATGCAAAATTCACATTTTGCGTGATATCTTGGAAACTGATGGTGATGTGGAAAGACTGTTGACAAATTTGAAATCCAAATTTTGCCTTTGTGGAGATTTTTTTCGTGTTATTGCCCTGCCATCAAAAGGTGCCAGATTCGCGGACCTGAGATCGTCAATGTAAAACAAGTAAAAGCGCTGGATTTGAGTGCTCTGACTCCAAAATACCCTGTATACCCAGCCAACCAGCGGAGTCCGCAAGGTGCTCCATTAGGACTCCTTGTACGGTGCGCTGAGCCTCCTAGGAAGGCTCCGAAAAGTATCCCAAAGTAGCATATCCGCCGGAAAAAAGGGCCTTTTCCATATATATGTATGAAAAAGTGTGCCTAAAGGACTCCTCAAATGAGTGATTTCGGCGTCCCAGAATGCTCACTCAGATAACCCGCAAAGGCTCCGTGCGGACTCCTCTATTAGCCTATGGTTTTTTGAAAAGGACTCCATAAATCATCCAAAGATAAATTTGTAACAAATATTTTCTAAAATCAAATGCGAAATTACCCTAAAATTAGAAAAGGCAATAAAGCAAATTCACCCTAAAATTAAGAAAAATATAAAAGTTTTTTCTAAAAAATTAATTTTTAAGACAACTTTTCTAAAATGCAGAAAAATTTTTCTTGAATTTAGAAATTTTTTCCAAATTTTAAGGCGATTTCGATTCTAGAGCGATTTTCTTAAATATAGAAAAATAATTTTCTGAGTGTACGAACATACCTAAATCTAGAGCGGCATTTTTTTCCGAGTGTACCACTGCATTTTACTGTTGTCAAGCAAAAATAGCAATCTGCACATGTAGCTATTAACATGTCGGCTATTGCCATAATATCCATGGGCTATTCGAACAGTTCGGAGAGTTGTTTGATAATAGTGAATGGCGGCTGTTTATTTAAATTAATTTGAGACTCAATGTTCAGATCGATTGTATCAGCGACTGATATAGCCAATCACAAAAAACTTAATCAGGCACAAAATAAATTTGGCAGGTCATAGTAGCCCTTAAATAGAATAGTTAGAATGTAAACTATGCCTCCTACTACGAACAATAAAACAATCAAACTAAGTCAATTTGCTAGAATTTGTTCTATAATAACAAAAAATAAAAAAAAATAATATTTATTAATTATAAATAAAATTAGGAGCATTTTGAGAAACCGTAGGGACTCCTCTTCGGACCATTATCGGATCACCGAAACCAATCCCGAAAAACTCCGTCTAGGTTATCTTTGGATGATTTAAGGAGTCCTTTTCAAAAAACCATAAGCTAATAGAGGAGTCCGCACGGAGCCTTTGCGGGTTGTCAATACTGTTCGCCAGCAGCTGATCACTCTATCTCTTTCTATCTCGACTGGTGATGATGAATCTTTAATTGCTTATAACTCTATTTTTTTTAGAGAGAAGCTTAACAATAATGACACTAGTTTACAGCCAAAAAGACCCATTTTTGCTGGAACTATTTTCAAGTGTAGTTTGGATTGGTGATCTCAAAAATCGATTTCAAAAATATTTTCATGGCAACGTTTTTTAAATATAATTGAAAAACGATATAAATCGAAATGTAATTGGATTGTCTATAATCGCGTAGAACCTTGTTTTCAAATCGGTCTAGTAGTTTTAATACAAAGATCAAAAATATTTATAAAAAGTCGATTTTTAGCTCGAAACGCAATAAATTTTGTTTCCTAAGAAAAATATTTAAAAATTCAAAAAAGCTATTTTTATTTTTTCTACTTAAGAACCACACTTTTACGAAGAAAATCAGATGTCGGTGTACAAAATCTATCAACAAATACAGGAGCTGTGAGAAATTGAGGGCTGAAAAAAGTGTTTTTTTTTGAGATTTTTTAAAAATAAATTTTCATTTGCTTTGACTTTTGTTCTGTTCTGGAATATTTTTTCTGATCTGGCTATTCGTCCACTTCTAATACTGACCAAAAGACGAAGAAAAATGAAATAAAAAATTGTTTAAACGCTTAAAGTACTTAAATTGGACTGTTAATTCCTTCACTTACAATACAGCAACAATATTTATTCATAGATTTTCTTCATCATTAACATATTATCTTTGTAGAAGTGCGGTTCTTAAATCGAAAGAATAAAAACAATTTTTTGGGATTTTTTTATATTTTTCCTACGCGATTCAAAATGAAATTTCTTGCAATTTTGAGCAAAAACCCGATTTTCTTAAAATGTTTTTGGTCATTGTATTCAAACTTCTAAACCGACTTGAAAACAATGTTCAACACGATTATTGACCATTAAATTACCTTTCGATTCGACGATTACAAAGAGAGATATGGCTTAAATTGTAAGTGCACCTACCGAAAAAATGAACAAAATTTATTTTTAAAAAATGTTTCCGATTTGAAAATGTTTGAAATCGATTTTTGGGTCACCATACCAAACTACACTTAAAAATTGTTTCAGTAGAAATGGCTCATTTAATTTTTTAATTTTTTGTAATCTAGTGTAATTCTTAACCTACTACAATTTTTCGAGGAGCACTGGCTGCCAGAGCTCTCGGATTAACTCTATTATCTTTTATTTGATTGTTACCAAACTTGGTAAATCGATAAATTATGCTGACTACGATATAAATTGAAAATCTGAACAATCTACCTGCGGGATTTATGAGGTCGATCTACTTAGTCTACCTTCCATACATTTCCATCTTATAGCTCTGTACAAATTCTGTATTCTTAAAAAATGCTCTATGTTTTCTTGCTAGTACCGAAGGAAACACCCTTGCAATGTTTTGGATAGATACGAGTTTTAGCAGAGAATATGAATACCTTTCATCTCTGGTCTCAGTGCGATCGATGAAATAATTTATTTCTTTCAGAAGTTTCGTCAAATGCTGCGGTTCGCGGAATAATCTAGACAAATACCTACAACTTTACCAGAATACAATTTCTTGAACCGTTTAGAGCTTACTGAGCAAATACTTTCACAAGAACAGACCCAGCAAACAATATGTGCGTTTTCTGACCCTTTTCTGACACTTTTTTATGAGCACTCACCGTCATATGTGCACAAAAAAGAGTCCGGAATGAGCGTTTTTTTCTATGAAACCGGTCGCGCTTAATGTGGAAGATTTCTGAGTCCAATCTGACTCTTTTTTGACACAGATATAAGTGCTTTCACCCTTCTTATGAAGCATCGAAAAATCTCATAAAATACACATAAAAGTTACTTTTCTAGGCACTTGAAGGGCTACTGAAAGGCTCTTTCCAGAGGCATATTGGAGTGCAGATCCGAAAATGCTCAGACATTAGTGCTTTTTATGAGCCCGTGCTTAGATAGCACTGAATATGCTCCGAAAACCCTCAAATTTATGTGTTTACTTCAAAAACGCTCTTAAGCTCGGCTCTTTTCAGACACATAATTTGGAACGCTCCGAACTTGGTTTGCTGGGTTGGTTTGCTGGGAGAGATTATTAGAGTCGGGCTTGACTTACGTTTGTGTTTTGAGTGTTCTGCTATGCTTCCGTTTTCCCTTTTACAAAAATTTTGCTCGCAAAATTGCAAAACTGCGAGCTGATTATCTTGCACTTAGTCCCACCTTAGAACGGGAAAAAATTAACATTGATTGACAGAGTTTTATCGCGATTTTACCATATACTACAGCAAATACAATGAGATGACGAACAACCTTCACAAATCAAATTAAATATTTAATTGTGATTAAAGAGCTTGGAGAATATTTCCAAAGAATGCGCCGCGACAAGTTCTCAATATTTGCTCACTCTCTTGTGCACAGATGCAAGCGACAAGCTCCTACACATATTCATCAAGATGGCAAAGCTCTCCCTCAGTCTGCGATTGAGAGCCGGCCAGATCACAGCCACACAATGACGACTCCCGACTGGGTTAATAAACAACTTTTTCAAGGTTTACTTCAACAGAATTTGAGCAATTTTGTTGCCATCGAAAAGCTTACAACCAAAGCGGCCATCAAACAGGGGGAGAATTATCTGACAATTGTATTGCGCATACAAATTGAAATGGTAATGAAGGGTAAGCAAATATTCTAAGGTACGGTTTGTGGACCGGCTTGTACCAGTACTGGTACATTGAGCTAACTAACTAAAATCACCAAAATCTTATTCATTTCAGATGAATTGAAAAGGAATACAAGTTATATATTAAAAATTCCACTGGTAAACGATTGTGGTTCGGATCATGAGTTTCATGATCTGTTTATAGCCGAAATGGATATGTATGACCGCCTGGTGCCCGAATTGGAACATATGTATGCCCAGTATACAACGATCCTCCCTAGGTTCAAGCCTCTACATCTGAAATTCACACAAAACCCACCCAACTGTGATTATATTTTGTTGGAAGACTTAAGTGCCAGGGGTTATATAAATAAAGAAAGAACCCTGGGACTCGCTCAGCCAGAGATGGAGGCTGTACTCAAGAAATTAGCTCAATGGCATGCTGCTTCGGCCAAGAGAGTGACCGAAATGGGAGAGTACGAAGAGGGCTATAGGGCGAGCTACTTTTCAGCCGAACATGCCCCATGGATTGAAGGAATAAACATGACTTTCTGTATGCCCTTCTTGGAGTGCATGCAGCATTATGGCTTAGAGCCGGGACAACAGCTTTTGATTGTAAGTAAATAATTGAGTTTTTATTAAAGAACTTTAACTGAAAAGTTTTTTTTCAGAGCAATTATCTGTCACGCCTTACCGATCTCTATATGGAATTCGGTGCCATCAATTCGGCGGAATTTAATGTACTAAATCATGGCGATTTCTGGTGTAATAATTTCATGTTCAAATATCTAGACACGGGGGAAATTGAAGATATTTGTTTGCTGGACTATCAGCTCCCAAAATATGGCACACCGGCGCAAGATTTATTTTGTCTGCTGATGACTTCAGTCAAGTGGGAGATAAAGCTAAGCAAATTTGATTACTTCATCGAGTATTATCATCAACAGTTGGTTGAACATTTACGATTACTCAAATACAATCGAAATGCGCCCTCATTGAAACAGCTGCACGATAATCTTATCGAAAAGGGACTCTGGGGTAAGGAAATAATAAGTTTTTAAATCTTTTTTATAAAGAAAAATTCGCAAAATACTTTAAATTATAAAAATATTATAGAAACTATTGGAAACCAAAAAAAAAAAAATGTCCCCCTTCCGCGCGGAACTCTAAAGGAATCTAAAAATTAATTTTTTTTATTCTGTTTCATTCTAGCATTTGTTTGCGCTCAACGTATGCTGCCCATTGTATTGTTGCCGCCTGATTTGAATTCGAATGTGGCGAATTTTATGGGTGATTCGGAGGAAGCTATGGCCTTTAAGCGTAAATCATTTCTCTCCCCCGCTTATGTAGAACAAATTAAAATCATATTACCATGGCTAATTCAGAGATCTTATATTAAGTGAGGCTATTGGTTATAAATAGCATTTCTTATCAACTTGAGTAAAATCATATAGGGGTTTCACGACAACTGGGTTATCAAGTAATGTGTTGAGAATTTACATTTCCAAAGAGAACAAAAAATGTACTAAAATTAACTGTTTTAATATAATTTTCAGTGTTTGAAAACGTTTCCTTGTGTGACAGAATTTTAAAAATAATTTAGAAAAGATGATTCTAAGTAAATAGCAGATTTAGCTGCCACCTTCATCTTGTCGGCAATGGTGTAGAGCAGCGATGGGCATGACATTTGAGTTTGGGAGCAGCCCAACAACAGCAACAGAAGAATAACCGTTATCAGCGAGTCTCGATTGCCCAAAATGCAGCTGTTGCGCCGTCTTGTAGGCACCGTGCTCCGATTCGCATTGACTTTGTTGTTGTTCACAATTTAAATCTAATTAATTGCGACGCAGTTTATTATGAGATTGGCTTTTGCCCACCGCTGGTGTAGAAGTTAAGGAGTTCAAATCTTGGTAACGGAAGTACAAAAATGATTTTCTATCTTTATTTTTTGTGTGAATCAACAACAATCATCCAACCAGTCACACAAAAGTGTGTTACCGACAGTTGAAGATTATATTTAACTTCTCGACAGATAACTTGATAACCAAGATGACGTGAAACCCCTAATTGTATTATAAAATGAATGTTTTGATTTAAAGGAATGGTTTCAATGAATTGCCTTAAACATGTACAAATTTGGCGCACGTCTGTATTCATCTTTCTTTTCCAGAGACTAAAACCTAACATCTGCCCTCGTATTTCTAAAAATCCCTTTTTATACTCTGTACCGAAGGTATACAGAGTATATTAAGTTTGTGAAAAAGTATGTAACAGGGATAAGGAATCATTTCTGTCCGTCAGTCTGTATGAACGAAGAGTTCCAGAGATGGTAAGAGGTTTGACATGTATGGGACGTATATTTCTTATCCTTGCAGGCAAATCAAGTTTATTTTCAATTTTTGCCACGCCAATTTGAAAAAAACGTCATATCACCCACAGTTTTGTAGACAGATACGCATATTTAGTAATCAGTATTATTTATCGATTTGATAAAGATCGAAATGATAAAGATCCCATGAACGATAGTCGCGTTATAAGGAAAACAAACAATTATGATGGCACCACTTCGCACACTTAATGGCTTTTTTGCCACTTTATGTGGCTTCTAACTTAAATTGATCAGATATATACAAACTTTGGGGGGTACAGAGTGTATTATAGCCGGGCTTGACTTTCTCTATTTTTATACACTTGAAAAGTGTATTATAATTTTGCCCAGGAGTTTGCAACGCATAGAAGGAATCATAAAACCACATAAGGTATATATGTTCTTGATCAGCATTACGAGCTGAGTCGATTGAGCTTTGTCCGTCCGTCTGTCCGTCTGTCTGTTTCTACGCGAACTAGTCCCTCAGTTTTGAAGCTATCGAGCTGAAATTTTGCACAGTGTCTTCTTTTAGCTGCACACTGCTAATATGTCGGAACCGCCCGGATCGGATGACTACTTCTTGTAGCTGCTTTTTGTGAGAAAAACTTTTTTTTTCCAATGTTAGCGTTCATTAACTCGGTCATTATTAAAATTAAATGTTTTCAAACTGATCTGCGAAGTTTCGTCGAAATCGCTAACCTTTGGAGAGAGCTTTTTCAAGTGTATTAAAACTTCGGCACAGACAAAGTTATCTTTCCTTTCTCGTTTATTTTTGTTTTACTCGTAATACCCACCATACTTGCACCGTTCTCAGGGCTACAGGTAGACCTACAAATAGCGGAGCTTGCAACCCTTATAGCCATATCCGCTTGTTCGTCCCTCCGCCTGTTTCTATGCTATCTCCTCCGTCACTTTTACAAAGACGTTGCACATTTATCGAAATCGGACGGATCGGATGACTATAGCATATAACTACCATAGGAACGATCGGTCGAAAAAGTAGTTCTAGTGAGAAAAACTTTTTTGTTTTCAATGTGAGCGTCTTTTTAGTTTCCAGTTATGAATATAATGGGTTTCCACACAATTTTGTGGAGTTTGGAGAAAATCTGATAAATATATCAGATAGCTGCCATATAACAAACTGACAAGCAGATGGTTTAGCTACGAGGTTTCATGTGTAACTAACCTTGTTGCATATAACTTAAGCTAACAATTATCGTTGAGTTGAAATTACGCGATACCGCGCGTGGACGAAGCCAGCCAGAAACTGCGCGCCAGGAATGGGACGGTGCACGATGAATAGTGTGACCAGAGGTGGCCAGGGCTGTCACTGTACTCCCCCTCCAGAGACCATGTGGGAACGAACGATCTTAAAATTCAAGTATAGCTGGGATGAATGTATGTTCGGGGTGAGCATCTACAGAATTTGTACAAGTCCCAATGTGGAGGATTGCTTGCGTATACTTCTCGCTGTGATGTTTGTGTCGTAGTTGAGTCGATGGATTGCTTCCGTTGAGTATAGAAACTGGTGAATCCGTAGTACTGAGCATGTGCACCGAGTACAGATTGGAGAAGTTGCGTCGTTTGAAACCTCGCGTTGAGACCGTTGCTTCGAGTGTTGGTTGACAAGCAAGTTCGTTCGATCAGTGTTGAGGTTGCAGAGTCAATAGTACTGGGTATTGTACCCCGAGTAGAGACTTTCGATTGCCACGCGTTGTGGACTTTCGTTTGCCACTCGTTGTGGACTTTCGTTTGCCACTCGTTGTGGAATTTCGTTTGCCACTCGTTGTGGAATTTCGTTTGCCACGCGTTGTGGACCTTCGTTTGCCACGCGTTGTGGACTTTCGTTTGCCACGCGTTGTGGACCTTCGTTTGCCACGCGTTTTGGACTTTCGTTTGCCACGCGCTGTGGACTTTCACCTGTCTCTCGTTAAGGACCTCTCGTTAAGGGCTTTTGTGATGCCTCTCGTTAAGAACCTTCGTTTGCCACGCGTTGTGAACTTTGTGTTGAGATCGAGAACTTGTAGGTAGACTCAGGCTGGCATCAATTGCCAAACAAAGAGCGTCTTGAGTTTTAGCATGTTGCTGGTGGTCGGTCAGGTATGGGGATTGCATGAACATCGAAAATCGGCGATGATGAAAGATGCGATGAAGATCCATATTCAGCTGCGCGAAGCACTTCCATAAGTATGAACGATCGTCTGGCAGGCTGCGTAGACAGGAGGTAGACAATATGCGTGGGCAGCGGTCGGTGTCATTTTCAAACCAGGATGTTTGGCGATGCTGTTTCACAATTTGCAAAAAAAAATTCCACTGCCAAAAGTACGAATGAGCGACTCCTAGTTGGAGCGAGGCCTCCTCGATGCTGTTCCAAATGTGCGGCGAATAGCATCTTGTGTGTTAGCAAGAACTCGCCAAAATTCGTATATTTGTATGCGGCAGACGCAGTTAACATGTATGCATATGTGTGCTGCTTTGTCGCGCAAACATTTTTTATTGCGGAAGATAAGAATGCGATTCTTCAAGTAGGTATCGCTTAACTCTGGCGATATCGCATAGTTATCGCATTCTTATCTCCCTTCGGGAAGAAGTGTGCCAAGATAGAGATTCTTCCTTGAGATAAGAAAGCGATTCTTTGTTTTCCATTCAATCGTAAACCCGTTTGCCAATATTAATTATAGTTTTTGTGTAATTCAGTTTGTAGCGAGGCATTAAAAAAAAGGGCCCCAAAGGTAGAAACTAAGCTTAAAATGTGGATATTTACCAAAAACAGTCCAGTACCAAAGCAGTCCATTCCGCTGTAGGGAAATTTAGTTTATCTGATTACTAAGCTGAAATCTCTGTTTTTTCCGTATCATTCTTATTCTACCAATTCTCATGAAGTTATTCTCTTAAAACATTGTCAATTGCTTTGCGATATAATATTGGACTATACTCATTAATTTCTCCCATATAAACCAATTATCTCATATGCCAAAACAAATTATTGCCTTCTGATAACACTTATCATTGGGTCACATGTCATTTGTTGTATATCAATTACTTCAGCTGATTTGTGCATTTTTAACTGGCTTCTAGGGCTCCACGATTGACTAACCAGGGTAAAACTTCTTGGATATGCTTACGATACCGAGCATTGGCATAGATCAAAGCTTTCATGTCCATACCATCAGCTGAAGCGTCAAAGACATTTTCAAAACTGAGCGCATCTGTGGGATCCAAGAGTATGCCGGCCATAACAGTTGTGGCCGTACTGAAACCTAAATATTATATAGAAAGTATTCATGTTGAAATAAACATAAACAAACATATTTGTTACCCCAAATGCCATATTTGAACAGCGACAAATGTATATCCTTCAGGCTGGGTATATCTTTGGGGTACTTCAGTAATTTAAGATGCTCCACCAGATGGCCATGATAGTATTTCACAAAGTAATCAAATTTACTCAGCTTATCCTCCAGTTTGGTGGATGAAAGCAGAAAATAATACAAATCCTGCGCCACTGTGCCATACTTGGGCATTTGATAGTCCACCAAATAGACTTCTTTGATCTTGCCAAATGCATCGTACTGAAACATGATATTATTGGACCAACAATCGCCATGATTCAAGACATTGAACTCTTGCGCATCGATTTTGGCCGCTTTAAATATCTCATCGGGGATTTGGGGCTGAAAAACTTTCTGCCAAAGAGGAAAAGTGGGTTGGGAATAATCTCCACAAAGAAATTACTTTACCAGTTGCTCTATGTAGGCTTCATGCCCCTCATAGGTGGCACAGCATTTTAGAAATAACTGCGACATGGTCTTATTTAGTTCCTCCATCATGGCACGATCCTCTTCCTTAAGAACACCACTTGTTAGGCTAGCTTCGTAAGGACCCTTGGTAGCTACACGTACAGCTGAAGCGGCATGCCATTGGGCTAACTTCAAAAGAGCACGCTCTGTATGCAACTTATCCAATCCCTCCAAACGATTGGCATTTTTGAAACCCTTTGGATGTAGATTCTCCAACAGAACATGGTTACTTTTGGCCTCTTTTAGATTATAGCTTTGAGCACCGAATTTAAGGTCTAGGCCTACATTATGGTATAATTCCTCCATTTCGGGTACAACTTGCTGGTACATGTAGCGTTCTATGTCAAAGATATTAGTTTTCTCCATCATTTGCTGAAATAACTCCAGCTGATGGGGTAACTTCAGCATATAGGAGATAGCCTTTGATTTACCAACTGAAAAAGGGAGGGTTGTTTCGGTCGAAGCTTCTTTTTTCTGTAATTGCACTCACCTGCCAACTCCACTTCCAGATTTATTCGTAGCATTAATGTGGCATAGTTCTCTCCGGCAGCTGATCCCATTTCTGCTTGAAAATTCTTCACTTTTGTATAACCCTTAACATTGGACTTGAGGAGATCCTCAAAGAGCTCGGCCTTGATCCATTCGGGTATTTTATTGGGGACTGGTTCTGTCATTTTCTGTTGCTTATGCGAGCTTCACCGAGCGTGTTCTAAGTTTTTGAACTTTTAGAGCTTCATTTATACTCATGTCTTATCAAGCAATCACAGAGTGAGGCAATCTATAAGCTTTTCAGTATGAACATTAACAATTGTGCCAAAATGTTGTGTTCAGCGATTGTTTATGGATGGTTTTCTGGTTTTAGTTTTGGTTACTTTATTAACTGTACACTAAATTGTGATTCCAATAGGCTTCTAAAACCATATGAGCACAGACTACGCTTTTTGGACCTTCCATCCCAGAATAATCACAGGATCTACGTTAGTGTGCTTTTCCTTCAAAGCCGCAAACTCAAGCGCTCTGCTTAACCTAATAAGTTTTGAGGTTCCGGCACGGGTAACGACAAATTATGTCCTGATTTATTTGAATCCTTGCCTCACTATGCTCATCATCAACCCTTTAGTAACCCCTGTCTAAATTACAAGTACTACTAGCTGTTCTCAGTTAACTTCCTATTGTTGGATGTATGGAATACTCTATTGTCTATTCTTAATTCTTAATTGTTCAGTAAACAGTTAGACTGAACTTTGTTAAACTATAAATAACAATAAAATAGTATTAAATCGAATCGGAGAATATGGCAACCACTAGATTGTATCTAGTAGATACATAAGAGAGAAACCACAAGTCCCAATGAAAAGATCGAATATTTAAAAGTCGAAGATGATACTTTTTTGGTTTAACTGTCAATGGCAAATTCATGATATATTAAACAAACAAATTCTTTGTAAATCAATTAAAGGCTAAAATGCAAATCAATATTCACTAACAATTTCTAAGTTGATTACAGAATTAAGGAAAATTAACTTTATGTACATTTAGCAACTGTACGAGTGCGTATTTTGGCAATTACTTTAAAAATTGGCTCAAACAGCACCTCCAGGAGGGCCAGGGCCAAGCTTCTCTCAATCTCTTGGCGTGCGTGCTTATAATAATTCGCACAAGAGAAACGGACCTACAGTTTAACGCCGAATCCGAACGGTTATTAGTTAGAGAATTTTAGCTTTTTCATGGCTAGTTACTTCACAGCTGGCGCCAGTAGCTAGAAAAAACTTTTTTTTTACTTGGCAATTACTTACACTGAGAAAAAAAAATTAATCTAATATCTAGATTGAAAATGTCGTTTTCAAGAACCAACACAGAACCTTGCTATCTTATATAATCAAGATTGAAAAACATTGAAACGAGCTTAGAAATCTTAAAAACAAGATTTATCATCTGGCAACTTATCAACCATCCCACAGTTTTCTGCAAAGCTTATGTCGAAAATTTTTTTGATATATGGGCATTTCCACAGAAAAGTCTACCGAGACCAAAAAATGAAAAGTAATTAAAAACACTATTTTTTACCATTTTTTCATAGGGAAATAATCAAAATGAACTAATATGAGCCAATTTTAAATATATTCATAACCCATTTCGAGATTTACTAATGCAAAGTCGCGCAAGCGCCCTTTTTCTCATTTGGATATGTTTTGTTGTTATAAAAATGCCTTTAGATTGCATTGATTTTTGGCTTTGCCCAATTCGCAGAGTTTTGCCTTTTTCTAAAACAAGTCAAAAACCATCTTCCGTTTTATGTAACGTCACGCCAGCATATATGTTTGCTTATATCTTTAACTATTTATAATCGATTGATGTCATTGATTTTGCGAATTATAGTGCTACTTAATTGCTACCCAAATGTAGAACCTTTTAAAAAATCAAAGATTTTCATATTTTTTAAAAATATCTTTTCGTACGAACGGAACGTCACGTCAGTTTGGAAATGTCCATATACAGATTTGTTATGCTAAAAAAAAACACAAAAATAATTAATTTTCTGTTGCGATGCAGCAACCCACCCCTCCTGGGACTCGAACCACGACTTCTTCGTTCAATAGCACATTGGCACGGCCGATTAGTCGATTTTGCTGTAGGGTGTTGTTAAGCGCATCCATTTGAAGTATAAGAACTCAGGCTGCGAAAATCTCTGCTCTTATACTGCAACTGTTTGGGCCTAACAGTTGACGCTCGGTGGTAGGTAAAGCGGTGGTGTTAGTGTTTCAGTGCGCAGAAGGTACTGAGCTCTCAAGTCCCAGTATCGGCGGATTAATTATTTACAATTTATATAAGTTTTTCAGAAAGAAAATGTTAATAACTTAAACAACTAAACTAAAACAACCAATCACACACCACCCATCACCTAAAAAATGCTTAATTCATTTTTTTCATTTTTAAAAATGAGATTGTTTCATCTTAAAGTCGAGTATAAACGATATTGAATATTGTTGGATTAAGATTTAAATTGAGAATATAATTTTGGGTTAAGATTTTCTCGCCTCTGTCGAATTCTGACACCGTTTTGTCTCGTTTCAAGATTATAATCTTCATTTTAGGTTGATTTTTTCTCAGTGTATCATTCCACCGACCATTTCCATTTCGTTTTGGTGTTGCGAGAACACGAATCAATTCCACTTTCGAGAAGTGGCCGTGGAAGTGGAATTGAGAACATGCCGGATTATCTTTCTACATTGATCTTAAGTATCGTAAATTATTGCCACGTAATATATCCCACTACCTATATAAAGGCTGTATTTTTACTACATTCAATTTTATATATAAATCTGTAAATTGATTTAATTATATTTGTTATCAACTATCGTTACCAAATTACATCGGTTTTCGCTCTTAGTAAAAAGCTCTTGTTCAACAACTTTTCATCCTTGCCTCACTCTGTTTCTCATTCATTATTATCTCTTGATAATTATCTGCTTATGCCGAGCAACGGTAGAGCTTTCGGCTTTTTAGGGGAATTTTTTGGACAACGATTTTATGTACATACATACATAGTATGTATGTATGTATTACATACATATGGAAATATTTGTTTATATTTCGTCAGTACTAAAAAACAGGTTTGTAGAACGCTCAACAACTTTCTTTTGGTCTCGCTCGCGATCAAGCTTTTTTGATTACATTTAAATGAAGAAGCTTTTACCTTTAGTTGACACTCTCCCTCTCAACAAACAATTCTGGATGAACCTTATATGGCATTGAATGGTTGATAAAGTATGTATTTTTTGTTTTTTTTTTTTTTTGCTTACTATTCGCAGGTAATAACTAACAATTGTAGCGAACAAGTTAAGTATCTGATTATTATGAGTTCAAACTAAGCTCTTTCAGTTCCAGTTGGTTGAAATTGATAAGTTCTTTTGAGCTAAATCAGATTAAATGAAAAACAAATAGAAAATCTAAGTTGTAATTGGAACAAAATTAATATCAAATTAGGGGCTATCTATAGCTTAAAAAGATTATATAAACAATTTATATCAAATCAATGCATAACAAACGCTTTGTTATGAAATTATTTGAAAACTGCTACGATAGTCGTCATGCAAATCCAGTGGGCGACATCAGAGCGTCAAGGATGGGATATTTTTCAGACAATCATTTCTACCTGATATTCGGGTACCTGATATCGGAACCAAATACCAAAATGAATCGAGAACTGTTAACCTAAACCATAAATTGTCTCGGGTTTAATCTCTTCTGAAAATCTGTTGAAGATCAACTATGTTGCAGAATTGACTCAAAAATAACTTCCTTTTACTCTATAAATAACTTGTATACTGAACTTAGAAATACTTACAGCCAATATTGTTAGTTTTGCTCTCTAAAAACCCAGAGAGAAAATCGCTAAGCGTGCTACAACCTGTTTCTGCTGTTGACCATATATAAACATTTTTATTTGCGCATAAAAACTAAATGCAGAAAACCCCTAATCAACAACAAAAAAAGCTTTTCCAAGCTCTCACTGTGTATATAATTACATAGATAGTGTGAGAAGAGTATAAATAAAGCTCTGATAGTTAGAAAATTTATTAGATTTTCACCAGTTGGCTCGGTCAACTCACTCAGCGAACGGAACGCGCAATTTGTTTTCATTGTAAATAATTGGCGTAAAGACAATGACAGAGGCAGAGGCAAAAACTGAAACAGGAGGAAGTAACATTCCGGATTGGATCAAAGCAGAGCTATTTGAAGATGCGCTCAAGTCCAATGTCAAGGATTATAAGAAAGTGAAGAGCTTTAAGGCTGATATAGGATCGGCTGCTGGTGAGAATTATGCCACCGTAATGCTGCGTATCAAGTTGGAAGTGGAATTGGAGGGTGAGTAAAGCCCGCAGAACGCAAGCTGCACATATCTTAAACCGCCCTCCCATATTTTCAGATGGTAAATCCAAGGATGTCTCTTATATGCTCAAATTACCCCATCAAGTGGAGTCGTATCAGCAAATGTTGGAGAAAAATAATATTTTCGATGTGGAACGCAATATGTACCAAAGTGTTGTGCCTGAAATGGAGGAATTGTATCATAATGCTGGTGTTGAAATCAAATTCGGTGCCCAGGGCTATGATCTGAAAGGGGCTAAGAGTGTCTATGTCTTTTTGGAGGATCTACAGCCCAAGGGTTTCAAAAATGCCAATCGTCTAGAGGGGTTGGATCAGGTGCATACCGAACGGGTGCTCCAGAAGCTAGCGCAGTGGCATGCCGCTTCAGCTGTACGTGTGGCCACCAAGGGTGCCTATGATGCCAGCCTCACCAGTGGTTTTATGAAGGAGGAAAATCGTGAAATGATGACGGAAATGAATAAATCGCTATCGGAGAAGTTCATCAAATGTTGTGCCACCTATGAGGGTCATGAGGCCTACATCGAGCAAGTGGTATGTATGCCAAAAATAGTTGCTTAATTTCCAAATATTTTTAAGACTTATTTTCCCACGCCTTAGAAATTGCTACAGCCTCGAATCACCGATGAGATGCTAAAATCAGCCAAGCCTGATCCCCAGGATTTTAATGCCTTGAATCATGGCGATTGTTGGTCCAATAATATCATGTTCCAGTATGATGCATTTGGCAAAATCAAAGAGGTCTATTTGGTGGACTATCAAATGCCCAAGTATGGCACAGTGGCACAGGATTTGTTTTATTTTCTGCTTTCATCCACCAAACTGGAGGATAAGCTAAGTAAATTCGACTACTATGTGAAAGTCTATCATGACAATCTGGTGGAGCATCTAAAAATATTGAAGTACTCCAAACCCATACCCAGCCTGAAGGATATACATTTGTCGCTGTTCAAATATGGCTTCTGGGGTAAGATACAATAAATCCAAGTGTTATGTATATTTTATATATATTTTCCCTTTTTGTAGGATATATGACGGCCACTGGAGTTATGGGCGCCGTACTTTTGGATCCCACAGATACGGCCACCTTTGAGAACTTCCTGAGCGATTCGGCTGCGGGTAACGATTTTAAGCTTTTGCTTTATTCCAATGCACGCTATCGCAAGCATATCGAAAAAATCTTGCCCTGGCTGCTCAATCGGGGTGCCATTGAAGCCAGTTAACCACGATGTTGCATTATGACAATTATTCAATGACGGTTTTTTAAAATAGAGACACTTGATAAAGCAATGTGACCAACCGATAAGTATTATCAGTATGCGATAATGTTTCAGTATCATTAATAAAGTACGTTTTGCTATGGCTTATAAAATTCTTGGTAAATGTGAATAATTTTTTGATATAGTTTATGAAGTTGCCAAAGTTGATGAAGTCTAATTCCAAATCACTTTAAATCGGTTGAAAAGTGCATCAGTGGAAGTAGTAGGTTGTCTATATAGCTATTTCAAGAGCTTGGTCTCTTGTAACTCTTTTTATAAGCAAACTTAGCCAAATTAGTGATTTTGGAAATTTTTACTCCAAAAGTATACAATGCCTGAACTTTTTTTCAGGGATGCAAACCGTTCAGAAAAAAGGACTGGTTCGATTCATTGGTTCAAACAGTTTTTGAACCACCGGCTCAGTTTATTACATCGTTTTTGAAGCTGTGGTTCATCCTGAACTTATTATAAATTTTATGAAGGCCCGTTACCGTTTTTGGGTTCGAAATATTATGATTTCTAAAGTAACTAGGCGACTCTTTACACACTTTGGAAATTGTATTCTTAGAAAACATTTGATTATCTTTAAAGTCCTAATTTAAGAACTCCTATCCAGAATATGAAAAATTGGCAATTTTCAAGGAAGAATTACAGGTATATTAAGAGGTGTGTGAACCAAGATGGAAAATTTTCCCAATTATTAGGCATTAACCACTTTTTCAAAAGTGTTCAAAACTTAAATTTTTTTGTCATTAGTTCACAAATACATCAGTCTTCAATGTCTACAATGTACCACGAATTTTGATTTAACAGAGCTCTGTTATCTGAGCAGCTGCTAAAGTCAGGTTATGATAACGAATGACAGTTTAACGATAAGTGCGTGTTTTTCTGTTGCGGTTGATAAAACAGAAGGTTTTATCAAATATTTTTTATGGAATCTAACCATTGTGGTATTAACTAAGTGTTTTTACTTTTGTTGTGTAGAAATTAATCATGGTGTCCCTGTAATTAAGAGCTTTTGAGCTTTACCAATTTTTCATTAGATTTGATATGGCTGTGACATTTTGCAACTTGTAGTCCCATTCCTATTCCGCTTCCGTTTCACTTTCTTTCAATCTGCACTTTTGCGCTTTCTTTGTTATATTTAATTTTTTAGGACTCAACCTAATTTGTCCCAATGCCTTCTGCATGCAAAAAAACTATATTTCATCCGATTGATTTGAAACTCGTTTTGTAAGGATTTAGTTTGAATTCTTTTGTAATTTGATTTTCTGATGTGGGAAAATCCACCCCCAGAAAATTCTGCATGCAAAAAAGTATTTTTCATCCCATTGAAACTCTGTCTGTAAGAATAGAATTCGAATTTATTTGAGATTTCATTATCCGATGTTAAGAAATCCGCCCCATGCAAAAATCTATTTTTCACCCGATTGACTTGAAGCTTGGTTTGTAAGGATAGTATACCCAAATATTTTGTGATTTAAGTAGCCGATGTGAAACACTCACTATTTTTCATCCGAATGAGTTGAAACTCGGTTTGTAAGGATATTATGTCAAATAGTTTGTAATGTGATTTCCCGAAATTGCGTTCAATGTCAAATGCTATTTTTAATACTTTCACTATGAAATTCGGTTTGTAAGCTCTATGCGCCAAATAAATGGAAAAAAATTTTCTGTCTTGGTCTTGCCCCCTAGATGAGAAAAAGGGGTGCGTGGGAGGGCCAATAGTTATTTTCTAGCCGATCTGAAAGAAATGAACCAAATATTGGAAATACTATGCTCTAATTTTGGAAAACCCAAAAATCCAAAAAAATCGCAAGACGTAGATTTCAATGCGATTTACGTAAGATTCGATTGGACTCTACGGGGGCCACAAATTAATATCATATTTTCAAATTCGGGAAATCCCTAAATCGGAAAAGTCAAATAATTTTTGGCTCTCTCTGAATATTCTGATATGAAAACTATACTGAAGTAGGCGGACAGTGGCAGATATCGTACACATGGGTGGAATTAATTCATATTTCAGATTCAAAAGAATAAAATCACTGGTTTTCAAATAAAACAAAAAGACATATTTTTTTACTTAAATTTTTATTAAAATTTTTTTTTTTTAATTTTTTAAATTTTTTAATAACACTAGAACTTTTTTTAGTGTAGTTTGGAGTCCTGAACTTAAAAATCAATTTAAAATATTTTTTATGGAAACGTTTTTCAAATATAATTTTTTTTTAACTTTTCGCTCCCATATTACAATTAAGAAACTTTAGATTGCGTCAAGAAAAATTTGTTGTTGTGTGACTATGTTTTGTATACTGGGGGTTATTTCTGGCTCGAGGTCAATGTTTTTAACGTGCTTCATTATATAATAACACACGATTTTTGGTTTATTATTGTAATGTGTGGGTGAAAGCAGCTAATGTTTGATTTTTAGTATCATTATAGACGCACACATAATTTAAAATAAAAAAATTGATGGAAAGCTAACTTCGGTTCGACCGAAGTTTATATACTCTTGTAGCATGATGGCGCCACTACTTTGAGCATTTGATTCCCAGTTTGTTATATGGCAGCTATACGATGTGTTCATCCAATTTTGACCGAACTCCCCAGAATTGTGTGGAAACTGATAATATTCACAACTGGAAGCGTATAAAGACGCTACCTTTGAAAACAAAAAAGTTTTTCTCACTAGAACTACTTTTTCTACCGATAGCTCTTATGGCAGCTATATGCTATAGTCATTCGATTTGGATCAAACTTATTAGAATTGCGCAGTAGCATATAATATTGATTAGTGAAAAGTTTGGGAGTGATAGCATTGAAAACCAAAAAGTTTTTCCCACTAAGACTTTTTCTCAGACATATCTTTTGTATGGCAGCTATACTATATACTTGTCCGATTTTCATCAACACTTGGTGGAATTATGTAAAATCACAGAAAACTGAAAAATGCGATGGAAAAAATGGTTTTGGGGCGTTTGCATTGAAAACAAAAAAGTTTTTCTCACTGAATCCTTTTTTTTGACCGATCGTTACTATGTATGACAGCTATATGATATAGTCATCCGATCCGGCCGGTTAGCAAAAGGCTTCGTGCAAAGTTTGGTTAAGATAGCTTTTAAACTGACGGAGGAGATAGCATAGAAACAGACGGACAGACGGACATGGTTATATCAACTCAGCTCGTCATGCTGATCTAGAATATATATACTTTATGTGGTCAGAGATGCTTCCTTCTATGCGTTACAAACATCTGGACAATTTTTATATATAAATACTTTAATATAAGGGTATAAAACGAGAAAGCAAAGCTAACTTCGTCTGTGCCGAAGTTTTAATACACTAGAAAAATTCGATTCAACGGTTAGCAACGGTTAGTTGAAAATGCCATCGCGTTAAGATCAGTCTAACTACTAATTTTAATATATAAGAATCCTCTTGACGCTATTGGAATTGACAGGGTTATAAAGAATCAGACAGTCCATGCGTGAGTTATATCAATTTAATTGAGGTAAAATAGCAAAAAGCGGTTTTTGGGCCACAGTTTCAGATTTTGGGGGTGGTAGGAAAAAACATATGTATGAGAAAAGACTATACTCGACTAGCCCAACAATATGTACTGGGTCTCGTAAAAAGTATGTGCAGAAATTTTTGTTTTTTGTAACACTCTGTTATGCTTTCATTATGTGGGTCAAAAATATTAATATCACTTACAGAGAAAATGCAGCGTGACTGAAAAATGTAAGCCCACTGTGATTTCTTCTTAGCTGTTTTACTAACTACGTTTATCTAAATTATATTTTAATTTCCTAATTTATATCGGAACTATTAATATTACTTCCTATTTTATTACTTCAAATTTCAGATTCGTGATTTTAACTTCTTCGAAGTTGTTTGGCTTTACTGTTATTCTTATAAAAAAAATTTCATTTGGATATTCAGTTATATTCGATGATTATTTTCATATTGAAAAATCTACCACAAACCACTCAATAGTAAGATTCTATTGTTTGTTTATTCATAAAGCTTTCGTTGATTGCTCTAGCCATTGCCAGTTATTTTTTTTAACAATTAATTATTTCATCACAGCAAAGCTTTCCGTGTTAGTTTGTGCATGCAAGCCCACTATCTGTATAAGCTTTCACAGTCGGGAAATAAACGTCATACGTATTACAGCTCACGGAATATCAAAACAACAAAAATGTCAATAGACACTCAAGCCATAAATGTACCTGACTGGCTGAAGCCGGAGATAATAGAGCCAGTTCTCAAGACTAACGTTGAGGGTTACAAGAGCATAACTAATTTTAAGGTGGTGCCAGGTACCAAACCCGGTGACAATTATGCCAGCGTTATGCTGCGGATAGAACTTCAAGTGGAACTAGCAGGTATACCATAAAGTTGAAGAGTAGGACCGTAATCTATTATAAGTTCCTCCTGTTCTTATTGCAGATAACACTTCGAAAAACATTTCATATATGCTAAAAATAGCGCACAATACGGCTGAATATGAAAAAACCTTTGGCAATACTGAGTTTAATATCTTTGACACTGAATTGGAGATGTTTACCCATATAGTTCCAGAGTTTCAAGAGCTATATCAACAAGTTGGACTCCGAGTGGATTTTGGGGCCAAATGCTATGAACTGAATACTGAAGCTGATCATGTTCTATTGGAGGATCTCAAGCCTCGCGGTTTTCGTCCCACTAATCGGTTGGCTGGTTTGGATAAACAGCATACCCAGAGTGTACTCAAAAAGTTGGCTCAATGGCATGCCGCTTCAGCGGTGCGGGTGGATACCAGAGGTGGTTATCCCCGGCACTTGACACAGGGATTATTTTCGGAGGATAACAAAATCTTAATGTCTGCCATGACAGATGGTATACTCGAATATGTGCTCAAGTCTTATACCAGCATTGAGGGACATGAGGTGTACTATGAAGCCGTGGTAAGTGTGAAGTTAGAGATGGGCGTGGGATAGACAATTCAATCTTTTCCTTAAATCTTGAAGTAAAGTATATTTTCCTGTACCACTCTTAATATAAGTGTGTATATCCTCAACCTGCCACAAATATCGACAAATTTCAATCTAGGTTCTTGGACCACTCTAAATATACGAATTAATGATTTGAGCTCCGACCATTTTCGACCTAAGTTAATGAATAGTAATGGATTTCTTAGAGTCTGTATTATTCTTATCTATACCGACTTTTTAAAATCAGAACATGAATAACCTTATCCGGGACTTAAGAGGCTACGAACTTGTCAGCCATCTTTTACTAAAATACTCTTTATTTAAGAGTATATGATCTGACCTGGCTTTTAACTCTGACAAATTTCGACTTTAATTATTGAAAAGGGACGTTGGAACCTGTATTATACATATTTCCACCAGCCGAATTTTCCTAGAACCAACACATATAAGGACTTAAAGGACTGTACAATCCCAAAAAAAAACTCTAACGAACAATATGCGATTAAATAGCCAGAATCTGAAAAAACTGCGACAAACTTCGACCAAGGTGAATGAAAAAGGACTTAAGGACCATTTTCAAGTACATAGTTATTTTATTTAGGCACAGAATCTTCTCAAATTACTTTTCATCATTTATTCTACATTATTCACAATTTGGAACCCGACTACTCGAACTCATGCTAACACTTTCTGTTTGCAGAAAAACATGCAGGGTCACTTGTACAAAAATATATGGAAGCTGGGCGATGTTGATGAGAATGAATTTAATGTTCTGAACCACGGCGATTGTTGGTTAAGCAACATTATGTTTCAATATGATGACCAGGATCAGCTAATGGAGACCTATCTGGTGGATTATCAAATGTGCAAATATGGCAGTGTGGCCATTGATTTGCTTTATTTTCTTATATCATCACCACAATTGGACATCAAAATGAAGCATTTCGATTATTTTGTCAATTATTATCACCAACAATTGATTGAACATCTAAAGCTTCTAAAGTATTCCAAGAAAATACCCACTTTAATTGATATACACACACAACTTTTGAAATATGGAATTTGGGGTAAGTTGACTTGAAAGATAAGAGAATAAATTTATATTAAAGTTGTCAATTTATTTCTAGGCTATAATGTAACCCTGGGTGTTATGGCTGGAGCCAATCTAGAAAATACAGAAACGGCAAAATTTGAAAATATATTCGCTGACACCCCAGACGGAGATGAGTTTAGAACTCTATTATATGCAGGCAAGCAATACCAGGAACATATTAAGGTAGTCCTGCCCTGGCTACTGAATCGTGGTGCACTGCATTGTAGCATAATGGATGAAGATGATAAGACAAGTAGCTAATGTGATCAAAAAACGAAAAAAAATAAAATGTTTATAAAAAATTTGCAAATTGTGATTTTTAAGCATTTTAATACCATTGCAG
Source organism: Lordiphosa magnipectinata (assembly GCA_037044535.1). Taxonomy (NCBI): domain Eukaryota; kingdom Metazoa; phylum Arthropoda; class Insecta; order Diptera; family Drosophilidae; genus Lordiphosa; species Lordiphosa magnipectinata. The sequence continues at coordinate 9,430 of JBAMBO010003174.1, read as the reverse complement.
AGGGTATATTAAAAATTTCCAGATGCTTGTAACGCATAGAAGGAAGCATCTCCGACCTCATAAAGTATATATATTCTTGATCAGCATGACGAGCTGAGTTGATATAGCCATGTCCGTCTGTCCGTCCGTATGAACGAAGAGATCTCAGAGACGGTAAGAGATAGAGGTTTGACATGTATGGGACATATATTTCTTATACTTGCAGGCAGATCAAGTTTATTTTCAATTTTTGACACGCACCCTCCCGCCCCCGCAATTTGGGGAAAACGTGTATCTTCCACAGTTTTGATGATAGATGGTTCGTACTTTCTAGAGATATCTAGTACTCAAAATTATTTATCGATTTGCTGAAGGAATGATAAAGATCGGATGAACGATACTCAAGTTATGAGCAAAAAACGGCCAGTTAACACCCCCCATTCCACTCCACCCATAACAACAGAATTCCGTTCAACAGAAGCAATCTTAGTGAGAGAGAGAAAGAGAGAGAGAGAGAGACTTAGAGAGCGCACCAGAGCGCACCACGTTGTGTGTTGTGTGCTAACTGGCCGTTTGACTCGTGACCAAATGCGAGCTGCGACATTAAGGGTGCAGAGTATGTTATAGTCGGGCTTGACCAACTTTCTTTCTTGTTGAAGTTTATTTCAGCTCCAAGTTTGGTATACTCTTTTTAGCATTTCGGCCGGTATCTCACCAGTGTCAGCTGTAATGTTGTCTTCCAGGACTGCAATTGTGGCAGGCTTGTCCCTGTACACGAGAGACTTCACGTAGCCACACAAAAACAATTAAGAAAGTCGGTCAAGCCCGACTGTAATATGCTCTGTACCTGCAGTAGCTGCTGAAAGTAGCGCTGCGGCAGCGAATGTTCTTTTGCTTATAGCTTGAGTATCGTTCATCCAATCTTTATCAGATCGATAAATAATGCTAATTACTAACTATCTTTAAAATTAAGGAACCATCTATCCTTAAAACTGTGGGAAATATGACTTTTCCAAATTGCGCGGGTGGCAGGGGTCGTGGCAAAAATTAAAATAAACTGGATCTGCTTGCAAGTATAAGAAACATATGTCCCATACATGTGAAACCTCTATCTCTTACCGTCTCTGAGATCTCTTCGTTTTTCAACCTATATTTAGTAATCAGGACTACACATGGCAACAAAATCCAACTTTTTTCGACCTCCATCAATGTTTCAAATTTATTCATATTATTTGGGTTGTCCTGATTCTAAGTCTGTCATTAGTTTTTCCACATCACCGTTAGCTTCCAAGATATAGCGTTAAATGTGAATATTGCTTATCTGTCGATATTTTGAATTATTTGACCGATATACGCGTAAGACTTGGTCTGCTTACCACTTAAGCGGTACTCAAGACTTCAACACTTCGCTCAAAGTTGAAGTCTCCATTTTTCAGAGAAAATGTGAACCTTAAATAAATTCTAAAAATGTAATCTTCAATTAAAGCTATTTTTATACCCGTTACTCGTAGAGTAAAAGGGTATACTAAAGTCGTGCAAATGTATGTAACAGGGAGAAGGAATCATTTCCGACCATATAAAGTATTAAATGAATTTTGTTGCTTCACGGACTAACTCTACCGACAGTAAATCTAACCGCGAAAATTGTTGATTGAGAAAATTTCAGTTTGGCCCTTATATAAGGTTGTCAAAAAAGTCTTGCGGTATTTCCGCAAGCTTGTCTTTCTTTGCAAGCGCGTAGTTCTAGTTGTATTCGTCGCATCGGTTCACGCTAGAGCTTTTTGGAAAGCTCCTTTCACGCGCTAACACGTGTTTGATTTATTGTTGTTTGTTTTTAGTCGTTCGTGAGTTATAGCGTCGCAAACATGGAGCAAAATAAAGAGAAAATACGGCATATTTTACAGTACTACTACGATAAAGGCAAAAATGCATCTCATGCTGCCAAAAAAATTTGTGCTGTTTATGGACCCGATACAGTTTCCATTTCCACCGCACAACGATGGTTTCAACGTTTTCGTTTTGGTGCAGAGGTGATCGAAGATGCGCCACGGTCCGGAAGGCCTGTCGTCGAAAATTGCGATAAAATCGCTGAATTGATCGGCCAAGAGCTGGGCATGAGTCATCAAACCGTTATAAAACATTTGAAGAAGCTTGGATTCAAAAAGAAGCTCGATGTATGGGTGCCACACGACTTGACGCAAAAAAACATTCTTGCCCGTATGGATGCATGCGAATCGCTTCTGAATCGCAACAAAATCGACCCGTTTTTGAAGCGGATGGTGACTGGCGATGAAAAGTGGGTCACTTACGACAACGTGAAGCGCAAACGGTCGTGGTCGAAAAGCGGTGAAGCTGCCCAGACGGTGGCCAAGCCTGGATTGACGGCCAGGAAGGTTCTTCTGTGTGTTTGGTGGGATTGGCAGGGAATCATCCACTATGAGCTGCTCCCCTATGGCCAAACGCTCAATTCGGACCTTTACTGCCAACAACTGGACCGCTTGAATGCAGCACTCATGCAGAAGAGGCCATCTTTGATCAACAGAGGCCGAATTGTCTTCCATCAGGACAACGCCAGGCCACACACATCTTTGGTGACGCGCCAGAAGCTCCAGGAGCTCGGATGGGAGGTTCTTTTGCATCCACCGTATAGTCCGGATCTCGCACCAAGTGATTACCACCTATTTCTGTCCATGGCGAACGAGCTTGGTAGTCGGAAGTTGGCCACAAGAGAGTCCTGTGAAAATTGGCTCTCCGAGTTTTTTGCCAATAGGGAAGCGAGCTTCTATAAGAGGGGCATTATGAAGTTGGCATCTCGTTGGGAACTCGTCATCGAACAAAACGGCGCATATTTGACTTAAATCGCATTATTATAACCAATTTTATGAACAATTGAAAATTCAATAAAAATACCGCAAGACTTTTTTGACCCAATATATATATTGTACTTTCACTGAATTTGAACTTGAGAATTACTAGTGGTCTCATTTATGCGACATTTAAGAAATTTTTCGTGCATGTGGTTAGGCAGATTCAATACAAGTAATATGTTAGACGCGTTTCTATTAACGCGCGCCGTAGCGTAACTGGTAAAGACGTCCGTCCAATCGTGTTCAGTCCAAGGGCCCAGAGTTCGAATCCCCCCCAAGTAAGTAAAAAATTTTCAAATAAAATAAAAATATGTTTAATTCAAACAATTGTTTCAGAACCCAAAACTGGTGGGTGGGGGGGTATTAAGGTTGCCTCTTCTGGTCTGGGATGATGATGAGCTCAAGTAGTACTTTTCTTCAGTTGAGTAACAGCTGTTAAATTACTAATTTTGGTAAAATCACAGTGAACACAATAAGAAAAGTGCTTACTGTGTAAATCGGTAAATATTACTAATTTTGTGGGTTGGCGCATGCGAGAATTTCGGTTAGATTTACTACAGCAATAGTTCTCTTTACGTAATGGTTTACGAGAAAGTTACTATAAAATTTGGTTAATTTTACTTACCTACTTTGTGGGTTGGCGCATTTCTAACCCACAATATCGGTTGAATTTAACCGCAGATTTCTTTGTGTGTAGTTACTACACTGTAGTATGTGTGGCTGCTGGTGCGGGAGGTTGTGAGTTCGATCCCGCCCTCGGACCATTTAATAGAAAAAGTTTTTTAAAAAAAAGCTTTAACACACCCGATCACCTTCACCAGCTACTGGCGCCAGCTGTGAAGTAACTAGCCATGAAAAAGCAAAAATTCTCTAACTATTGCCGTTCGGATTCGGCGTTAAACTGTAGGCCCCTTTCTCTTGTGCGAAAAATTATAAGCACACACGCCAAGAGACTGAGAGAAGCTTGGCCCTGGCCCTCCTGGAGGCGCTGTTTGAGCCAATTTTACTTTTACTAAAATGGTAAAGTTATAGATAAATAAGTACGAGTTTTTCACACAAATTTGTTGCAACATTTTCTCCCATTTAGGAAAACTCATGGTAATTTGTTAAACATAATGTTTGCTCAATGTTCTTAAGAACGTTCTTACTTCTATTAAGTACAATACCTATAAATGGTATATTATGTGCAACAGATTGCCATCAACCTATTTAGTAATCAATTATTTATCGATTTGCCGAAGGAATGATAAAGATCGGATGAACGATAGTCGGGATATATGGAAAACAAGCAATTATGATGGGCACTGACCACCACTGCGATGGGCAGCACTTGACACACTTTATGGCTTTTGTCCCACTTTGAGTGTCTTCTAACTTAAATTGATCAGATATATACATACTTTGAAGGATACGGAGTATGTTATAGTCGCGCCTGACCGACTTTCTTTCTTATTTTGGATGCCTGGTGAATTTCATTTGAGTTGGTGTTAACCTGAGTACGACAATTTTACTTGTTGTATTAGCCATTCCATCAAAAATTCCAGAAATTCGAGTTTTTAACAATTTTATCACTTGGACGTATTGCTCAGTCGTGTAACTTGTCATAGTAATTAGCAATGAGTAGCCACAAAATTAAAGGTTTGTCTCCAATGGTGTGTCTCCTTAACTTAACTTGAAGACTCTACACTCAGAGAAAAAATAGAGAATTTCGCTCTTGAATCAAGAGCATTCGTTCTCAAAAGTACGGTGAGAGTGAAAATTCTTGATCCAAGAGCGAAATTCTTGATTCAAGAGTGAATTTTTTATCCCGACATTCCTGATTCAAGAGTTTCAGCTCTTGATCCAAGTATGAATAATTATTGATTCAAGAGTTTCAGTACTTGATCCAAGAACGAATAATTCTCAAAATAAAAAAATTAAAAAGAATATTTGGGGTGGGTGGGGGGTGGGAGAGACACGACCGACCCGACCGACGTGGTGGTCCGTCTCGTCTACCTCCATCGTCCCACTCACCATTATCAACCACACCAACCCCAACACCACCCCACCCACCCACCAAACTTTGTTTTAAGTTGTGATTGATTTTGAGATAACCACATAGATATTTTTTTTTTTCTTACTTTTCTGGGACTTGAACTCGGTACCTCGAAAGACTGAAACACACACAGGCGACGGGCATTTTAACGAGCTCAGCTAACCTTCGTAAGGTAAAAGACGCGACGAAATCACACTTATAAATAAACGCAGTTGCAGATGCGTACGAAATCACACAACAACAAACTGCGCATGCGCTCTCACTCTCTGCGAGAGCGAGTCCAACGCCATTCTCTCAACGATCAACTGCGCATGCGCTCTCACTCTCTGCGAGAGCGACTCCAACGCTGTTCTCTCAAAGTTAAGTTGCCCTCACCCCCCTTGCCTATAAAAAACCAAATTGAGAACGTTTAGAACGAATTTATCTCGATTCCAAGAGTGAAATTCTTGAAAATTCAAGAACGACAAATTTTTTTTTCAAGAGCGTTCGTACTCAAATTATTCGTTCTAGTTTTTTCTTAGTGTACAACAGAGATGGGCGCGTCGCGACGTTCACAATGCACACACAGGCAGCGCTGCCTCGTGTGCATTGCGAACGTCGCGACGCGCCCATCTCTGCTCTACAAGGACGGCATAACAAGGAAGATCTTGAAACTCTGTTTGCAGAAAGAATTTCGGAGCACCGCGAAGTGGCCCTTAACCACAGACAGTATATATAGGTAGATATATGGGTTTTAGTGACCTGTTTTGATTTTAGTCAAAGTTTTGGCTTCAAGCTGGCTCAACGTCAATTGTTAATTATAATTCAATAAAATTCAACAGAGATAACTCACAACATTTTTGGATTAGCAATGGTATGTCTGGAGAGCTGTTTCAGAATTGACCCCTATAAATTGCGCTATTTATAAGCCACAATTGGCGAATAAAGGCTTGAGAATTTCACTACTGTAATAACCAGCCTAGAATACTTCTCTGAAATTTCAGCCTGAAATTATGCTATGGGATTGAACTGCTTTTATTCTTGGCTGATTTGGAAGATTCTGGACATTGTTCAGTGATCATTCTAGCGAGGCCAAGACGAGATACACAAGGTATTTCTGATTTTTGTTTTTAATAGGGAAACCGTTTAGGTTTTTATTACAATCATTAATGGCGTGGCGAACATTATCTATACATATATGGGAAGTATATAGACTTGTCTTATCTTACACTAAGAGGCTAGTTTAATTGGTTAAGCTTAGTATAAAAATTTATTACAATTGGACTTTTTTTTTTTGCTTATCAATTACATAAACTACTTGTCTTATCATCACCATCATTCATTATGCTACAATGCAGAGCACCGCGATTCAGTAGCCAGGGCAGGACTACCTTAATATGTTCCTGGTATTGCTTGCCTGCATATAATAGAGTTCTGAACTCATCTCCTTCTGGGGTGTCAGCGAGTAAATTTTCAAAATTCGCCGTTTCTGTATTTTCTAGATTGGCTCCAGCCATAACACCCAGGGTTACACAATAGCCTAGAAACATAAATGACAACATTAATATAAATTTTGCTCTTCTCTTTCAAGTCAACTCACCCCAAATGCCATATTTGAAAAGCTGTGCGTGTATATCAATTAAAGTGGGTATTTTCTTGGAATACTTTAGAAGCTTTAGATGTTCAATCAATTGTTGGTGATAATAATTGACAAAATAATCGAAATGCTTAATTTTGATGTCCAATTGTGGTGATGATATGAGAAAATAAAGCAAATCAATGGCCACACTGCCATATTTGCACATTTGATAATCCACCAGATAGGTCTCCATTAGCTGATCTTGGTCATCATATTGAAACATAATGTTGCTTAACCAACAATCGCCGTGGTTCAGAACATTAAATTCATTCTCATCAACCTCGCCCAGCATACGCATATTATTGTACAAGTGACCCTGCATGTTTTTCTGCAAACAGAATGTATAAATTTTTGTCGGTTCACAAAATGTGAATAATGTATATAACATGATGAAAAGGGAAATACTACAAAAATGTCGCACTAGCTTGCTAGGGTCCTTTGGTCCTTTCGCACCGATTTTGGGGAAAGTTGTAATTAATACTTAGGTTCCAAGAAATCTTAAAGACCCTTTTTCTTAAATCTAGGTCGAAGTTTGTCGAAGCTCTGGCATACTCTGGCTATATACTCGCATATTGTTTCTCAGAGTGTTTTTCTTTTTTTTGGGATGGTAAAACTTCTGTTCCCTATATGTGTTGATTTTAGAAAAAGTCGGGACAAATCAAGTCTTAAACTCATATATTGGTCTTCAATATTAATTTTTATGGAACCTTTATGTCCCAGAAATTTATAAAAAGTCGGTATAGATAAGAATAATACAGGTTCCTAAAAATCGATTAATCTCATTTTAATTAACTTGAGTCGAAAATTGTCAGAGCTCAAATCATTTACTCGTATATTATGAGAGGTCCAGGAAAAGGAACTTTACGTCCCGATTTTAGGTAAAGTCAGAAGTATAATACAGGTTCCAAAGAATCCGTAACGCACTTTTTTATTAACCTAGGTCAAAATTTGTCGGAGTTTGTTGCAGATTGAGGATATATACTCTTATGTTAAGAGTGGTACAGGAAAATATACTTTTCGTCTAGATTTAAGGAAAAGATCGAATTGTCTATCCCACGCCCATCTCTAACTTCACACTTACCACGGCTTCATAGTACACCTCATGTCCCTCAATGCTGGTATAAGCCTTGAGCACATATTTGAGTATACCATCTGTCATGCCAGACATTAAGATCTTGTTCTCCTCCGAAAATAATCCCTGTATCAAGTGCCGGGGATAACCACCTCTGGTATCCACCCGCACCGCTGAAGCGGCATGCCATTGAGCCAACTTTTTGAGTACACTCTGGGTATGCTGTTTATCCAAACCAGCCAACCGATTAGTGGGACGAAAACCGCGAGGCTTGAGATCCTCCAATAGAACATGATCAGCTTCAGTATTCAGTTCATAGCATTTGGCCCCAAAATCCACTCGGAGTCCAACTTGTTGATATAGCTCTTGAAACTCTGGAACTATATGGGTAAACATCTCCAATTCAGTGTCAAAGATATTAAACTCAGCATTGCCAAAGGTTTTATCATACTCCGCCGTATTGTGCCCGATTTTCAGCATAAATGAAATGTTTTTCGAAGTGTTATCTGCAATAAGAATAGGAGGAACTTATAATAGATAACAGTCCTATTCTTTAACTAAATGGTTTACCTGTTAGTTCCACTTGAAGTTCAATGCGCAGCATTACGCTGGCATAATTGTCACCGGGCTTGGTACCTGGCACTATCTTAAAAATAGTTATGCTCTTGTAACCTTCAACGTTATCCTTGAGAACTGGCTCTATTATCTCCGGCTTCAACCAATCAGGAACATTAATGGGTTGAGTGTCGATTGACATTTTTGTTGTATTGATATTCCGTGAGCTGTAATACGTCTGCCGTTTATTTCCCGACTGTGAAAATTTTGCTCAGATAGTGGGCTTATAAGCACAAACAAACACGGAAAGCTCTGCTGTGATGAAATAATAAATTGTTTAAAAACCAACTGGCGATAGCCAGAGCAATCAACGAAAGCTTAATGAATGAACAAACAATAGAATCTTCCTATTGAGTAGTTTGAAGTAGAATTTTTCAATATGAAAATAATCATCGAATACAACTGAATATCCTAGTGCACTTTTGAAAAATATTTTAATTTTAAAGAAAAATTGTTTATAAGAATATCAAAAAATCTTAACATTTTCGAAGAGGTAAAAGCCACGAATCTAAAATTTGGAGTACTAAAATAGAAAATATAAATTAGGAAACTGAAAAAAAACAGAAAATTTGCAATTGCGATTGAAATATTTATTTGAAGCGAAAAATCAATGCCAATCAATGACTTTTTAAATAATCTTTCATGTAAGTGTTGCCCGCGGCTATGCCTGAGTTGGTCCATCCGTAAGCCCCAATTTTGGCATACTATTTCTAGCATTTCGGCTGGTATCTCACCAATGGCAGCTGTAATGTTGTCTTCCAGGGCTGCAACTGTGGCTGGATTGACCCTGTACATGAGAGAAACCAAACTCGTCTCTCAATTGGTCGCAATCCTCAATGGCGGACAAAACCCAAATTGTCAATAGCGTTTTAGATTTGATTTTGATGTCGTGAAAGCAAATCCTGATTTGATTTTGATGTCGTGAAAGCAAATCCTGATTTCATTTTGATTTGCTTTCGCTTATAGACAATTGTCGCAAGACTTAAATTAAGGCACGAAAGCAAAAAATGGCGAAAAACATTGTAAATTCTATCTTTCTAAGCTTCTTTAATAATAGTTTTGGGCAGAATATGTAGTTTTAAAATGTTGCAATCTTTAATAAGGTGAATTTAATTAATTTTTTGTTTATGGTCACGGGAAGTGGCAGATCTACAGAGGAAGATGGCAGGATAAAATGGTGGAATAATTTGTGACTTCCAACTTTCTAGGAGAACTGTGCCCTGAACCCTGAATAATTTTTTTAA